>MBAC02003686.1:0-34690 GCA_001712635.2 Nothophytophthora sp. Chile5 | reverse complement strand
CGAAGCCGGTGGCTCCCTTGGGGAAGTACGACTTGGCGCTGCTGTAGTGGGACGGGCCAGCGATATCGATGTGAGCCCAGTCCACGTCCTTGTACACGAACTGCTGCAGGAACGCCGCGGCTGTGGACGCGCCGCCGTAGCGACCGCGACTCGTGCTGCGCGAGTCCGACTGCGAGCCCTTGAGGGCCGCCGTGTGCTCGGGGAGGATCGGCAGGCGCCAGCAGCGCTCGTAGCACTCCGTTCCCGACTCCTGCAATAGGATAATACGCCAAATTCAGCAACCAGGAACACAACCATGTCTGCTGTTCGGTCATACCTGAAGGTTCTTGGCCAGATCGTCCGAGTTGGAGAACAGACCCGCGCAGTGTTCGCCCAGAGCAACTACACGTCAGCAACGCCAACCACAAGAGGCAGCAGAGATTTAATCAGCACCATGTGGACACCAGCACAGCAACAGCAAGGTCTGCAACGCCGGACGAACCCATGCAAGCGCCCGTCAATGTCGCCACGTCCACGATCTTCTTGGGGCTGTACTCCTTCTGGACATACGACAACGCGTCGCCAAGAACCAGACGGCCTTCCGCGTCCGTGTTGTTGTTCTCCACCGTGATGCCCTGGAAACCCCACATCAAATCGCACCTGTGAATCCCCCACGCGTTTCGTACCAGCACATACTCAATAAGTATCCATAGCATGCATACCTTGTGGGACTTGACAATGGTGTGCGGCTTGACGGCCTTGGACCCGATGGCATTCTCCGCCAGGGCCAAGGCGCAGACGACGTTCACCTTCAGGCCCTGGCGCGAGGCGGCTCGAATGGCGCCCAGCACGGCGGCCGAGCCGCACATGTCCGTGTGCATGTCCTCGATGGCGCCTGTGGGCTTCAGGTTCAAGCCGCCCGCGTCGAACGTGATGCCCTTGCCCACCAACGCTACCTTCTCCTCCGAGTTCGGGTTCCCCAGGTACTCGAGGATGACCAGACGAGGCGGACAGGTGGCCGCCTGCCCCACGCTCAGGAACATGTTCATGCCCTCCTGCTCCAGCTGCTCCTGCTGCAGCACGCGGATCGACATGTTGGGCAGGTCGGCCGACGCGCGCGCCACTTCCTCCATGAACGCGGGGTCCACAATGTGCGAGCGCTCGTTGCCTGCATCAGAAACGCACGAGATGATACCATCAGCACACAATAGCAAAGTGCACACACATCTTGAGAGGAGGTACGCACCAAGGTTACGCGCAAAGATGGTCTCTTCTCCGACAGTGGCTTGTTCAGTCACATTCTATAGGACGCACACATGGTCGCAGCACTAGCATTAGAAGATGAAGAGATATGGAGCTGCAGATAGCAGAAGACAGTGGTCAGCATCCTGTATGGATGGATGGACGATCGTACCTTCTGGAACTCCGCAGCAGCGTCCAGGTAGATCTGCTCCAACGGCAGTCGCAGCTTGTCGTCGCCGTATGCGTCCTTGGTGGGGCTCAGGTACTGGTCGAACTGGTAGTTGGACAGCATGGACGCTTGCGATAGCAGCTCCACCACGCGGGTGGCGTCCAGCTTGCAGCCTTCCAGGGTGGGCACCTCGAAGACCACGTCCTTGGCGCGCTTAGCCTTGACCACGCTCAGCGCGCCGTGCGTGGCGTCGCGCAACACCGTGGCGGTCACTTGGTCGGCCGCCCCAAGGCCGACAAGCAGCACGCGTTGCTGCGCGAACTCCACGCTGTCCACGCTCGGGTACAGGTACATCTTCTCCTGCGGCTTGGCTTGGAAGTCGCGCAACGCCGCAGCCGACACGGGAAAGGGCAGCGCTGCTTGAAGCGTGGCGACGTCCGACGTGGCCGGCTTGGCCACGAACACGACGCGGGTCTGCGACGGCGCGGCGGCCCCAGCCCCAGCCTTGGGCACCAGAGACAGCTGGCCCTGCACGCGTTGCTGCACCATGCGGTGCGCAGCCGTGGCACGCGAGCTGGCGGCAGCGGCGGAGCTCAGATAGCGGCGGAGCATCATGGCTATCAGACGTGGGGACCTCAGCTCTTCGACTTTGTTCCGGATATGACCACACGAATGAATGACCAGCATCTGACGCTTCTGTCACTATCCGCCTCCCTCGAATAAATGACATTTTTCTTTGTTTCTGCCAATCACATCGTTTGAATATTTTCTCTTTTTGATCAAGTTTGCCAATTTTTATATCGTGTGAAGATTGACATGTTTAGGTAAATACGGCGATTCTCCATGTTGAAGAAGAGTCAATTTTGTTCAGTTCTAAATACGGGACAATAACAAAAGCCCCGGCCATCCATGGACCACGACGACGATCGTCGCGCGTCGCCCGCGCTGACGATGGCGGCGGTGGAAAGCTGCGATGTCGGGACGCTTTCGACAGAGAACACGGCCGAGTACCCGTTGTCACTGCTGTTCTCTCTACAATTTTATGTGGATCGCGTCACTCTCCGGTCTCTAGCGCCGTCGGAAGCCGACGTTTCGCTGATGATTGGCTTCCAGCTGCTGCAATACGAGATCGTCGTGTTCGACACGGCGTTGCAGGCGCCCAGCGTCAGCAATGCCCGCGGTAAAGAGGTGGACGCAGATATCGCGCGTGACAGCGTGGTGACGAGTCTGCGTCACGGGAAATCGTGTCTGTTCGAAGCGGAGCCGGACGAATTCGCGCGCGAGTTGCAGCGGGACCGCGAGGCTCCGCTGACGTTGCTGCTGCTGGCGCAAGAGCGCGGGAAGGCGCGACTCCAGTCGTATGCGAGCGTTCCGCTCTCCCTTCATGTGGGATTGCGTCTTGAGTCGGACGACGATGCCTTGAGCAGCAGCATGTTGCATCGCATCTGCGAGTGGGCGAGTCAGAGCGACACGTGGGAGCTGCGCGACCATCGCAATGGGACGGTGGGCAGCGTAAGCGGAGCGGTCACACTCTCGTGCTTGGGGAAGGCGTTGGCACCGCACCTTGCGAACGCATTGGGAGTCCAAGTGGGTAAATCCCAGCCGTCAAGTCCACGAACGCTGTCGCCAGCTGAATCCACAAAGAAGCAGCAGAGGCGACGACCCGTTGAAGCAGTGAGTGCGCAAGGGGACAAGGAAGAAGAAGGAGCTGCAGTTGATAAGCTGCTGGCTCCAGAGCCTGCTCTAGTGTCTGCTGTAGAGGAGAAGAAGCTGGTGACGAAATCGGACTCGGGAGTCCAGTGCGATGAGGAACAGCTAGATGCCCCCGATGCGGCGTTTGCGTCCTTGTCGCTGCTAAATGGCGACACTGGCATCCGTTTGGACATGCAGAGAAGAGTCCTACGCACTGGAAGCTCTAATGCTGTGGAGAAAGTGCATCACAAAAGCAGCAAGCGCAACAGCAGCACGAAGGATCGAGACCGGCACCCCCAATCTCGAGATTCCAGCCGAGGTTCGTCTGAGGGTCAAACGCTCCAGGCTGCCAGTCGTGAGGCCTTATTCTCGCGTGAGCTGCCACCCCCGCTGTTCTTCCAGAAAGGACCCAGAAGGAAGAAGGCGTAAGGCCACAAGGAGCTTGGACAACAGCGTGAGGAATATCCTGAAGGATTCCTGCCTGTGGGAAAGAGTACAAGAACTCAGCCATCCGCCACGGATATCTTGGAGGCAAAACCGTCGCTTTGATCGCAACGCTCTGAACAGGACACCAAGCAGGCAGGGCGCGAGGGGGCGCCAACGACTTTTCGTGGCACGCGCGATCTTTTGCGCGTCATCCGACGCTTTCCTGGCTTGGCTGCTGGCAGTCTGTTGGCGTGAGAAGAAGAGAAGCAAGCAACAGCGCAAGCAAGTGAAGGAGGGTGTGTTGCCATCTTGTTCGAGAGAGAGAGAAGAAGGAAGACGCCGTCCGTGCGTGTGGGGCCTTCTCGCTTGGTGTGTGTATCGCCGAGGGAGTCCTGAATCCATACGATGAGTGGCGTCCACTACCTCAAGGAGGGATGGCTGAAGAAGCGCAGTCGCGAGGGCAAACTGGTGCCGAACTGGCGGCGACGGTACTTCCGGCTGACTCACTCCGAGCTGCTGTACTACGATTCACCTCAGGGCAGGATTGAGCGCCGCCGCTACAAACTGACACTGGAGTCGGAGGTGCTGGAGACCAACGACCAGGGCTACCCCCCGCTCTGCTTCGTGTTGAAGGCGGCCCCCGACCAGCCGAACTTCTACATGCAGGCGGAGAGCGAAACGGAGAAAAGTGAATGGGTTGCAGCCATCTATAACGCCTACCGTCGGACGCCATACATGGGGCAGCTAGTCTACGTGTCGGCTGTACACCCCGTGATTCCTGCCAAGTCGATAGGAGCCACTCCAATGCAGCCCCCGCCTGCTCCTACGGCTCCGGCAGCTCCGGCGGCTCCGGCAGCTCCGGCATCTCCGGCATCTCCGGCAGCTCCGGCAGCTCCGGCAGCTCCTGGGGCCCCTGCGCCACGCATTTTGCTGAATATGGTACTGGAGGAAGCTCGGAACCTCCACGCCTCCGACCTTAATGGGAAGAGTGACCCGTACTGCGTCGTGAAACTCGTGGGCACAGACGGACAGATCATTGATGCCGAGGAGGTGCGGACCGAGTGTATCGCAGCAACATTGAACCCGGTGTGGAAGGCGCCGTTCACGGTCGGTCGAGTGGTGGATCTGCGCTCGGTGAAGGCCATCCAATTTGAACTGTGGGACCACGACAGCTCCAAGAAACACGACAGTTTGGGAACTGTTCGCGTACCTTTCTCCAAGTTCCGTATGTCGCCAGCAAGCACCGGCCAGTCAGAGCCTGTAGACGGTTGGTTTCGTGTGGAACCGCCGAAGAAAGCCACACGCTCGTCATCGCCTCGACGCAATGACAATCGAGATAAGGAGCACGTGGTCCAGGACTACGGCGAGTTGCGCGTGAAGATGAGCATCTGCGGACCCAATCTGGTGGCTTTCTTCCAGAATCCGCACTTGGCGATCGTACCGACGAGCTCTGTGGCTACGGCCAGCATCGAGCACACAGACAACCGTTTGGAAGTCTCGGTCTTGGGAGCCAAGAGCCTCATAAGCGCCGACTTAAACAACTCCTCCGACCCATATTGCGAGCTGAGTCTACTGGACGAGCACGGGCAGCCCATCCGAGGCGAGAACTCCACCACTGCGACCCAACACCGCACGCGCAATCCGGTCTGGGCGGACGAACATCACGTGTTTGGAATGATCTGCCCCATCGAGCAGGCGGTTACATTGAAAGTGCGGGTCATGGACCACGACAACAACAACCACAACGACCCGCTCGGGTTTGTGCTCATTGGCCTGGACCAACTGTCGGCGCACAAATGGACCGAGTGGCACGTGTTGCAGCCGGAAGAAGGCATGACAATTCACGAGAATCTCGGCGAGATCCAGTTGACGATCTGGCTGGTGGGCGAGAGACGCGGGGAGCGTGCTCGACGACTGAAGATCAACAAGGAGGTCACGATGAAGACGCACGAACAGTCGGTGGAGCAACTCGAGTTGGAGAACGCGCAGCTGCAGCTCCACGATGCCGCCTGCAAACTGGACGGGGCACGCATCCCATGTGCCGTGGACGAGTATCAGACGCGAGATCCGCGGTTCTACGGCATCAACGGCTGCATTCATCACCTGAGCACGCAGTTCCCGCTTGCGCATCGCGAGGAAGCTGCGGTGGACGAAAGTTTGCTGACCAGAGCGGGTTTAGCCGGTCAGGCACTTCTGGAGGTGACGGTTGTGAGCACCGTAGACTTGAAGAAGGATCCAACGACTGCACCCAGTCCGTACGCAATCATCGACGTCGACCCGGCGGTTTGCATCGAAGAATGCAAACGTACGAGCGCTCCGCTGTCCCCGCAGAAGAGCAAGCGCATCGCGGCGGCCGAATCGCGCAACTCGCTGTCCTCCAAGCGCGACCAGGCGGAGGTGTCTTCGCACCGTCCGAAGCGCGCGAAGAACGAAGTGCGATCTGAGAAAACGCTGGAGCTGGATCCGGACAGACCCGTGCTGAAAGTGGAGGTGCTCACGGGACATGAGCTTTCTCCGGCCGATAGCAACGGCTACAGCGATCCCTACTGCACGCTTTTACTCACCGATCGCGTGACGGGGAAACCCGTGGAAAGCGAGAAGAAACGCACGTCGGTGATCTCCAAGACGCTGAACCCCGTGTGGACGAACGAGTGCTTCGTGTTCGGCAATGTACGTTTCCAAGAAGACAACTCTTGGTTTTTCTGGCAGTCCTTAGTGATGCTGACCTCTGTGTATTGCTGTGTAGAATGTGCCTTTGTCCGATGCAAGCTCGCTACTGATCCACGTGAAAGACCACAACAATTTCGGGAGGAGCACCCCTCTCGGACGTGTGCAGATATCGTTGTACGATCTCTGTCGCGCCTCGGCCGACACGACGTCCATCTCGTCACAGGTGATGGAGAAACGCTATCCGTTGACCCCCGAGCCTTGGATGAAGAATCATGCCACGGCGCTTGGGGAACTCTGCATCAAGACGGAAGTGGTGGGTGATGCGACGGTGCTGGCCGAGATGATGCAGCGCACGCCGAACCATTCCTCCGAGCAGGCCTTGAGTTTCTCGAGCTCATTCTCTTCCGAAGGGAACATGCAGAGCGAGAGTGGACTGGCTGTGCGCTCTTCACAGATCGAGTACACTACTGATGCTGAATTCGAGGGTGGAAAGACGGAAACCCTGGCTCCTGGCATTCCCATCCGCACCTCAACGGTAGTCGGGAGCAAGGCTGCGTGGCCCAAGGAGAAGTTCTCGATCTCGCTGTCCTACCCGGGGATGTTCAGCAATACGAAGCACGCGAACATTGAAGATTACACGCTCCACTTGCGCATCCACAGCGCTCGGGATCTGTTGATTCCCAGTGCGAATGGCAGCGGCGGCAGCTCTCGCCCCACAACCAACGCTTACTTCACAATGACCCCCGTTCTTGGCGACGGAACAGTGGAGGATCGCGAGCGAAAGCAGAGTCTCACGGTCTACGGGACGAGTAATCCCAGCTGGCCTGACCAGGAGTTCGTGTTTGGGAAAGCTCGAGACATCTCCAGTATCTCGTACCTCTCGCTTCACGTGTATGCTCGCGATCTGCAAGATGATGCGAAGAAACCAGTTTTAGCCCTTCTTAGCGCCGAACAAAGACAGCAAGATGTGCGTCTCCGCCGCTTCCAGCTGCATAAGCTGGCGCCGTCTGGAGAGGTAGAGGACGACGGCTTCGAGACGCTGCAGTTTGACCAGCGAGTGTTGGCCTTTCGTCGCTGTGACGACGGTGGGCGTTTCTACCCGGCTCGAGTTCAGCAGTACATCCCGTTCCCGCATGACGAGTACAACGTCCGCTTCGAAAGTGGCATTGAAACGATCGACGATCTGTGGGGGCTGTTCTCCTTCGATGTGAAGGGGAAGATCCAAGCTGTTCGACCGAATGGCCGAGTGGATGTGAGTGTAGAAGGTGAGCTCCCGGCCAGCGAGAAGACGGCTTCTCGCGGCTCGGGCTATGCGATGAGCACTTTGGTGTCGCAACTTACGCCCGTGAACGCCTTCACGAAGGAGGTGGAGATGACGATGGCTCGAGTTTTCGTCATGGAGCAGGAGGAGCAGATTCGATGGAAGCGGATGCAGCACAAGTTCTCGGGCCTTGCCATCAGCATTCTGTCGGCGTCGAACCTCTCAAAGCTGGTCACGAGGCCTGGATGTTTGATCACATTGCTTGGGAACCCAAAGAAGACCTCTGAGTCTATAGGATTCACTGCTACAGGCGAACTGATGATGGCTTCCTCTGGAGATGCGAAGACACTCGTGGAATTTGCTGTTCCACATGGCGATGAACCTCACGAGCGCAATGAGAACCATTTGTTCCAGCAGAAACCTTTCGTACTTGGGGAAGTAGAGCCAATGCTGGGCAGTGAGACCAACACCGAGTCCACCAGAGAGTCTGAGGTGGTAAACGCCCAAGTGTTGGCCCACGTTTCCAGTCTCTTGATCCGAGTAGTGGAGCAAGGCATCGATAGCGAGCCTTGTGCTCGTCATAAGATGATTGGCGTCGTAAGAATCGACCTGGCCGTGCTCCGACAGGGTGAGCAAGAGCTTGAGCTGAAGATCATTCCACCGGAAGAGAGCAAGGTGCCATATTTCAAGTCCGTGGGCTCGCTCTTCCTCCATATCTCCTGCTCGAACGCGGCCAAATCGCAGCAAGAAGCGGGTCTCGCAGCGCAGTCTGGAACCGCTACCGAAGCGGATCTACCGCTCTCCATCTGCGGGTTGAGTCTGTGGTACGATCGCCAGCTGGTGCTAGACGCGCAAACGTCCTCGACAACGACGCACAGTCGGAAAGTGACTCGCATCCAGCGTCGACAGATGCTCCGGTCGTCGCTGAGTCCCACCGAGAACGCTCAAATCGACGATTTCCACCGTGTGGTCGTGATCATCATGAAGCGCATCGTGAGTATTTTGCGCGAGCTCCGTCAGTTCGAGGAGTTCGAAGCGCTTAATGCGGAAGAGATGCTGAAATGCCGCCAGGTACACCGCGTGAACGCTGACCCCAACAGCGAATGGCTAGGTCGGACGATGAACGAACTGTCGCTGGAAACGCGGAAAGACATTGTCGTCCAACTGGAAATGGAGTTGCTGGATTTGGCAGCAGTCGATACGCCGCGGGTTTATCCAGCTCCTGATGCCTCGCGGGAGGAGTGGGTGCGTCTCCGCACTGTTCGTCAGAACGCTCTGCAGGAAAATAGCGGCTTCTTCATGAGGGATCAGACCAGCGTGTTGAACTTGTCTCCTCCTTGCAGTTTCACGGGCGAGGCCATGATCTCGTGGATCCTTCGCGCTCCCCCCGTCCTGTGGAATGACCAGTGGACCGAGTATTGCCACGACACCGAGGTGTTGGCTTCTTGTCGGTTGAATTGGCATTCTCCGGCCTTGGAAGTCGATTCCAACGCGATTCAAGCGCCCAAGACGCGTGCGTTCGCCTTGCAATGGCTCAGCGCTTTGTGCGCTGCTGGGTTCGTGGAAACCGCCATTTCGACCGCGTCGTTGACGGACTTGAGCAAGAAGCACACACTGATGGAAGACAAGACGGACCGCTTCTACCGTTTGCGTGAAGTCGAGAGGTGGATGGCGAAACTACCGCAGGAGAAGAGTCTGTTCCCGCTGGATCTGGTCCAAGAAGTTGATTGCTATCACGCCAGCGCCTCCTCCTCCTCCTCCTCCTCTGAATCTTCAGCGACAGCGACCGAGGAAAAGGCGAGCGAACACGAGTATTCGAAACGAACCTACGCCAAGAAGCTGACGAGTTACTGCGACGGCTTCTTGGGCTTGCAGACGATGCTGTCGAGTCTGTTGCTATCTCCTGAGGTGCAGACGAGCTCGCTGCTGTTGCCCGTGGCTGAGAAGACCCAGCAACTCGTGGGCGAGAACTTGCTATGGACTTGGAAGTACTGTCTCTTCGTGCCAGCCCATAGGTGTCTCTACCTGTACGAAAGAGAGACGTCGGCCGCTCCGATGGCTCTGCTTGACATCGCCAGCGCCGCCTGTCGAGCCGCGTACAACTTCTCATACGACGTCAAAGGCGGTTGGATGGACATTGTGAATGCCACGATGTGTGTGAGGCAGCCGAAATCGCAAGTGTTTGTCCCCATTGACGACGAATTGTGCGACAAGATGATGATCACTCGCGAAAACGGTGATAAGGTGCTGGAGTTCAAGACCCACGAGACCCAGAAGTGGATCCAGGCCTTCGCTCGGGCGAGCGTGAGCGTCGACATGCGGCCAGGGCAGACAATTCTCATGAAGCGCCTTAATCCCATGGTGCTGCAACGGCTGTGCATCCAATACGTGACGGAATTCAACCAGGACGACCTCGAAGGCAGCTTCCATCGCGTTCTCAACCGCTTCTTCGGCCATGACAAGGCCTCCTCGCACCAAGAACACGTAAAGAAGAGGCACAATCTGCGAGCACAAGTGCGAGAGGAGATGAAGAAGGCGGGAGCGGTGGGGGAAACGGTGATGGCCTACTATGGTAAAGGCATGAATCTGAAGTCCAAGTCCACGTCCCCGGGGAACTTCACGAAGGAGGTGCTCTATTCCGGTCGCATCTCTCGAATCCGCACGCCGTACCCGGACCCCAAGTACCGCCTCGCGACACAGTATGATCGCAAGAACAAGGATGAGGTGCCAAAAGCGCTCGATGATCTCCTAACTCAGTACAAGGTGACGGACATGGCGTCGTGGCTCAGTCTGCCCAGAACACTACGCGACTTGTTCTTGCTATACGACGTGGAGTATTGCCACGCCAATGAGCGGATCACCGAGGAAGGACTCATGCGCGAGCATCTCCGCACGGCCAACGGCGACTTGGACCCCAAGAAGGTGCGGGAAACGTGCACGGACCTCAATTTGCTGTTCAAACCGACGGACCTAGAGGACTGCGTGACGCGCATGGCGGTGCACCGCGACCAGCGCAAGTCGCTGGGCTTACTGAAAATTCCCATCAAGACGGTGTCCCCGCATCGCATCGTGGACGCTTGGTACCCGCTGGCTCCGGCCAGTGATATGGTCCAGAAATTCCAGCTCGGAAAGATGCGAGTGGAGCTGCGACTGGTTCGGGAGAAGCACGTGAAGCGCAGCCAGAAGACGCCGACGCTGCTGGAAGAAGTGAAGAGCGTGACGTTGAAACAGCCGACCTTCTTCGAAGAAGGAGTGGACGGTCTGGAGCTCGAGGATCAGGAGGCCTTAAATCGAGTGTATCAACGTCTGCGGCTTGTCAAATTGGCGCAAGTGCTTGAGGACATCATGAACACGACAGTGTGGGTAAAATTGATGGACGAAGGTCGAGGGACGGACGACGAACTCTTGGGCGTCACGTGCATCCCGTTGGTGGATCTGTTGGACCAGCAGCAACACGACAACATGTACCAGCTGCTCTGGCTACCCAGCACGACCCAACGCGGCTTCCCAGTGGGCACCAACGCTATCGACTCTCCGATCAAGCAGAGCAAGGAAGCGAATCCGGGCAAAGTGCGACTCCGGCTCCAGTTCAAGTACTCGGAGAGTGCGTTCCTGAACCAGGCCACCAACGTCTACAAGACCCTGAAGGCTCAGTACATCGCACAGCACGAGGCCGCGCGTCGTCGCATCAATATTGCTGTCGTGCCGGCTCAGCGCCGAAAGTGGATGGCCATCAAGGGCTATCTGGAGGAGCTCACGAAGCAAGCGAGCGGCAAACTGCATTGGGAACGTACTCCAGTGCTGCTGAATCTGGTCTGGGACATCTTCGTGTCCCACGAGAGCTCGCTGTCTCCGTCTCGCAGAGCCAAGAAGGAGGAGACGACGGTGGAGCAGGAGCACTTACAGAGCATCGCCCATAGTGCGGACAGCTACAGAGACGCGGTGGTGCTTGTGCATCAGCGTTGGGCCAATCTCCAGCCGCAGTTGGAAGAGCTCATGACCATCCAAGCGTCCACGCAAATCCACGCAGAACGCACCCGCAAGCTGCTGGAGGAGATCGAACAGGAGGTGGAAGGCCTCGACGTTGGCCTCAGTACCGCGTGGCTGCAGGTGAAGCACAAGTGGAAAACGCTATTGGACGCACTGGAGGAGCTCGTGACCATGCAGGAACGCAACAAACTGCATCTCGGACGCGCCCCTCAACTGCTGAAGCTGGTGGAGCAGCGCTGCAGCAAAGGCCTGAGCCGTCGCCATGCCGAGGCAGTCTCGAACGTCCAGTTCCGCTGGATGGCTATCACGCAGCCCAACGGCTTGCTATGTGAGCTGCGGCTCATGGACAAGAATGGGCTGCACTGGCGCCGCACGCACGAACTCGTGCTGCTGCTGAACGAACAGTGCGAAGGCTTCGCGGAGGTGGATGCCAAGGCGCTGGAGATGGTGCAGAGCCGCTGGCAGCAGGTGCAGGAGTGGCTGGACGACGTCGTGCGCATGCAGCAGCAGCACGCGATCGACTGCGAGCAGACGCCCATCATCCTGCAGAAAATGCACATACTGGAGCGGACACGCGCTCACCGGTCGCGGGAGAATTGCAAGAGCGCTGACAAGCTCTCACAGCTAGCTGGAGTAGCGCCGGATTCCTCAAAAACCAAGGCTGAGCCAGGTGGCAGACCGCGTAGCCTCTCCAATCGGAGCTCCAGCAGTCACTTGTCGATCGACGGAAGTACCAGCAGCTCGACAGAAGCCGACGCGGAGGATAGCAGTCAGCTGGAAGGCATTGCCGAGTGGTACGCCATCGAAGAAGCCAGGTACGAGTTGGAGCGACTTCCGTATCACCGCATTACCACCGATGCGGAGCGCGACAGCTACCGTTCGGCTTCGCGGGAGGACAAAGCGACGCGTCTATTGATCACGCAGGAGGACATGGCTTTCAGTGCAGCCAACGTTCGTCTCGCATTGGAAGACCGCGGTGTGATCCCCAAGACATCGAGCTTTGACCCGACGGCCGCGGCCAGCAATCGGGGGAGCGGCAATACGAGCGTGTGGGCGTCTCCATCTCGCTTGACGGCCGAGTCCAGCGCTGAGACGATGGTGCTGCCGAAGGAGCTGCTGGAAGAGATCAATGACCTCGAGCGGTCGCTGGAAAGCCGTCACGATGGCGGTCACCAGATCCACACGGTGGTCAATCCGGAACGTGTGGCAGAACTCTATTTGGCCATCGAGAGTCTCGGGAAGACCGATTTGCTGTGGAAAGTGGACCATGCTGTGAGCAGGAACCGGGAGTTGGCAGTGCCTGAGAGCTTCCAGGTGCTTCTACAAGAGATGAAGCTGCGACAGATCCCGACCACAGAGTTGGAGAACTTGAGGGACTCGCTGCTGCTCATGCTGCAGAAGGAGGAGTTGACCAATATGGGGCTTGACGTGCCGTTGGCGACCACTAAGGAGACGGTGATCGCGCTCATGCATCAGCACCAGGTGAAGGAGGTGGCTCTTCCCCTGGACACGAGCAGCATCCAGTCGCTCGGGCAGGATCGAGGCATGGATCGCAAGGGCGAACCGGTGCTACTGCGAGGTATTCGCATCGGCACGCAGGCCACGGGCGTCGCTAGCGCTGTTCACACGGGCCCCCCGTCTTCTTCGGGGAGTGCGAAGTCTCTGTCGCTGCCAGACGCCATCAACACAGGACTGGGCATCATTGACACGCACGTGGAGCTCCTCCGGAAGTCGCTGCTGTTCGAGGCGCTGCGTAAACGGAACTCGCTTGTGCGGACGTTCCCGGGAGAGTCCCACGTATTGGATGGCGAGACTGGAGACGAACACGACGTCTTCGCGGCGGAGAATACGGAAGTGGATCTGAGTGGAGACTACCTGACGTTGGTGGAGAGGTTCCAACAGCTATTGGTGCACGAATCCTATACAGAGCGACTCGCGGACTACGCAGCACTGGATCGCTGTATGCGTGCGCTGCTGTCCGTGGATCGCGATGCGATCGTGACCAAAGAAGACATTGCGGAGGCATTGCACACGATGAATAACAGCAGGGTCGGAGTCAACTACCGCCTGCCCGTCGAGGCCTTCACGCGCGAAGAGCTGCTGGAAGCGGCGCAAGCAGGACGTATCCTCACGCCCAGCGAAGAGACCCTAACTCGCTGTCCACGAGGTCGGAACGCTCGCGCCATGGCGCACTACGCTGCCGTTAGGTACGCCGCCAACGTGTTCCAAGAGGCCACGAGCTTCCGCTCGCGCGTGGATCCCACCACTCAGCTACTACAAGACACGTTCCCGTTCGAGGAACGCAGCAGTTTGGACGGCGCGGCCGTCCCGAAGGACCGGAGCCACTTGACACTGCAGCAGTCGATCGTGGATTGGCTGCTGGGCGCTGAGGCGTCGGTCATGCACGTCCAACGACAACTGAGCGCTGGCCATCGACAGCGACTGCAATGGGCGTCGGCGGCATTTACACTGCGCAATCGCTGGCTCCAGCGTGGTCTTGGCTGGTGTGACAGCGCTCTGGGCGAGGGAGTGGGCGTGAAAATGCTGCTACAACGACTGCTGCTCTTCGAGAAGGCCAACAAGATGCACATGGTGCAGACGGAAGCGCTACTCATGGAACTGCGTGACAAATGCGAGACACTGCCTCCTGGTGAGCATGCAGCTCAGGAGAAGCTGGAGGAGCGGTACCAGACGAACCTGGAGCTGCTGGAGAAGCTCGTGGAGGCCGCCACCCGCTGTCTGAACAACCGCAAACTCCACTCGGAGGACACGCCCGTGCTGCTGCACGCCGTGGAGCAGGCGTGTGTGGTGCCTAATGGCCTGAGCGTGCACCACAGTGAGGCTTATCACGTGGTCACGTCCCACTGGCTGCCGCATCGCGAGCGACTCGAGGAGCTCGTGAAGATGCACAAAGAAGGCACCTTCAGCATCACGCGAACCCCGGAGCTGCTGGGCCAGATGAACTTCCATACGGAGGGCCAGGCCGGCTCGGAGGAGCTGAGCGAGGTCAAGGTCACGGCTGCAGCGCAGACGGTGAAGCCCGAGCTGCAGCAGAGCTTCGTGGACCGCAAGCTGGACGAAGTGCGTCATGGCCAACGCAAGGAGCCGTCCAGTCTGCATCTGGACCTGAACTTGAGCGAAGACTTCACGGGCCAAACGGCTGATGAAGGCGAGTGGAAGACGCTGTCCACGTCCAAGCGCGTGGTGCAGCCCATGTCGCCTCGCGAGAGGCAGACGAGCTGGAAGCTCGTGAAGAATGTGGTGGCGGCGAACGCGGCGTTTGCCGCGACAAGTCCGCGTCGAGGAGAGCAGGTCAAGGTCGAGTTGGCGCACAAGGACGCAGCCCAGGAAGGAGCACACCGACGCAAATCTTCTCTAGGCGACGAGCTCAAGGAGTTGTTGCGGTCGCCGTCCAAGTGGCTCACGGTGGGGGCGGACGAGACCCAGCAAGTCGAGCGCCAGCGATCGGAGTTCCTGTTCCCGCTGGTTCTGAGCCGGGAAAGACCCAACTCAACGGCTCCAGGCTCCTCGAACTGATGGCCAGGACCTAGCAGCTCGACGGAGCCGATGCATCTGCGATTTGTGGGCTCTTGCCTTCGCAAGCATTGCCTACCTTACCTGCCTGAATAATGAATGCACACTTACTGTTTTCTGTTGGTTCCCACGGACCGAGGGACAGCGTTGTGTTAATTTTGATTGCATATGGAGTGAGCGCTGTCTAGTTACTGCTCCTTCTTCACGCGAAGCTCGCGAGTGAGGAAGTAGCCGGACTTGTGGAGGTACGTGGGCGGCAGTTCGATCGACCGGTTTTGCTCCAGCACCTGGCATAAGAGAGGAACAAACAATCAGAAGTTGACCCAAAGCCCCGCATACACAAGACCTTCCCGAGCACAGCCCCTACCCGATTGGAGAAGACCTCAAAGTCGTCCTCGGTCATGGGGCCGTACAGCAGACTCCACTTGCTGTCCACCAGCACGAAGTAGTAGCGCTCGTTCTCGCCGTGCTCGTACCAGCCTTCCTCGCCCTGGGTCGTGCCTGGACACGCGTTCAGGATGCCGCTGGAGCTTTTCCCGCTCTGTTGCTTCTTGCTGCCACCAAGGAACGACCGCATCTTGTCGCCGATCTGTCTGCCCAGATTCGACTTCCCGGCTTGCTGTTTCTGCGAGCTGGAGGTCGACGTGGAGCTGCTCGCGCGCCCTTCGTCGTCCTTGCGACTGCTCGTTTCCTGGCGCGACAGACTCGTGGCTCGCCCACCCGACGAGCCCTCACTCCGTCCCGTTTCCTCCTTCTTGTTGCCTGCCGAAGTCGCTGGCTCCGACACGTTCGACTCGGTCTTGATGTCCATCCGAGCCACTCCCTTCTCCGCTTCTTGCAGAGCTGTGGATCGTTCCTGCTTCTTCTTCTCCGCCTTCCGCGCCGAGCGAGGGGTGTCCTCGGGGTCCGACTCGTCTTTGTCGTGACGCTTCCTGCTGCTGTGCTTGGAGCGCCGCTTGTAGTCGCTGTCGTCGTCCTCGTCCTCCTCGCTGGAGCTCTTCCGACGCTTTTGACGGCGACGACGCCGTCTCCGCTGATAACTGGCGTCCGAGTCGTCCGAGGAGCTCGAGCCCGACTCGCTGTCGCTAGCACCACGGCGGTGGCGACGGCGGCGGCCACGACGGTGACTGCGCTTTCCAGCGTCGCTCTCCCCTGACTCACTGCTATCGGCATCTTGATGGCGCTTCTTCTTGGCGTGTTTGCTCTTGCGGGAGCGCTCGCTCGTGTCTTCCGCCGCAGCCCGAAGTCTCGCGCTGTTAGTTGTCTCATCACCTCTGGGTTCCGCTTGCCCTTCGTCGCCGGACCCGCGGGCGTGCCGGTGCTTGCGGCTCTTCTTCTTGCTTTTCCGAGGAGACTCGGCTTCCTCCTCCACGCCACCTCCGCTCTCCTTGAGAGGAGATCGTGCGGACTGCACTGGAGCCCCATCTTCCGGGTCTCTGGCTTCGTTGCCCTCGCGTTTTTCCTTCTGACGCCGCCGCTCCTTGCGCTGCTGCTTCTTGCGTTGCTTCTCCGCCGCTCGCTGGGCCTCCTCTACAGAAGCGCCGCCCTCTGCCTCGACTCCGTCGTCCAGAAACTCCAGATAAGAGGACGGCACGTAGCCCACCTCGTCTCCAGCTTCACACTTCAGGTAGCCCGTGCGTTTGGCCGAGAGCACTTTGACGATATCGCCCGTGCACAGAGACAGCTCCTCTTCGCCCGAGGCCTTGCGGTCGCGCACCACTCGCGCTCGACTCGTGACTTCCTCATCCGCTGCCTTTCGGGTGGACGTTCGTCCACTGTTTATGGTCGCGCGACTCGATGAAGGCGGCGACGCGCGAGCCGTGCCGCTTCCTCCGGCCTCAGTGTTGTCCACGTAGGAAGCTGCCATGCCATTGCCGATGCCCGAGCCGCCGCCGAGTGGCGTGTTGGAGTAGGCGTCGATGGAGTCATTCGTGAGGCCTTTGACCTGCCGAACCGCCTGCTTGGGCTTCGTCGTGAGCGCCGGCAACATGTTTCCCCCTCCGCGTGGCTGCCGAACGCCCTGCTTCCGGAGAAAAAGCCCACGAGACGATGACGCCGCTTGGCTGGATGACCGACGAGAGCAATGCGCCCAAACCGAAGGGCGGCCCCGCGCCAGGTCTGTTACTACCGCGAGTGAAAGGGGCGCCATGGACGAAAATAGCGCTTCTTACCTCCGGCAAGGCAGGGTTTTCAGAGACATAAAGCTGCAGAACTAAGAATAGTGGCGGCCTCTCTCCGCTCGTCACCTGCGCTTCGGCTGCCGAAAGGACCCAACAAAGTTCAACGTATATTTCGCTCCTCAGGACTTGGAGGTCATCACCAGTGGACGATCTGCGCGTTATTCTGGGGATCTGGACGATCGTGAAACCTTGTGATCTGGGCTTACGACAAAGCGCCCGCGGTCTTGAGCAGTGGCACCAACTGCCCCGAGCGGTGCAGCGCCTGGAGCTCCGAGTTGCCGCCCACCGTTTTCCCCCCAATGAACGTGTTGGGCACCGAACGCTGGCCTGAACGAGATAGATGCATATATAGACGCATTCCAGCGCTCCAGTCGGTCAGGTGCTTGAGTAGCTAAACTAGGAATGCCGTATTGACACCTACCTGTGAGGTCCGCTAGCGCGTCTTGGAGGGCGGCGCCGTCGGCCACTTCATCCAGCTCGGTGAGCGAGAACGCGACCCCCAGCTGCTGCAGCAGCGCCTTCGTGTCGCTGCAATACGGGCAGTAGCTCTTGCTGAACACGACCACGCGGCTGCTGGCCACCGCAGCCTCCACTTTCTCCTTGGCGCTCGACATGTGATCGTTCGCTCGTCTTCCGCCTCTTCCGAGCACCGGATGACGGCTTTGGAGCCCAAAACGGCGCTCGCGAACACCCAAAACGAAATAGCCGTATCGGTAGAATACCGGTTTCTCTGATCAGCGAAATGAATCGCTTGGCGACTGACGCAGAGCGGAAGTCAATGGCGAGCAATGGCAACGACAGCGTCGCCATGCCGCCGCCGCTTGTCGAGCCGACGGCGCCGCTGAAGTACCGCGCCTTGTGCGTGCGATCGGGGAACGTGGTGGCGCTTGGGATGCAGCAGAACGCGGTGGTGAACTGCGCCGGGATGGCGCTTCTTCGCGTGTTCCAGGGCCACGTCGAGGTGCTGGGCTTCCGACCGCCTTTGGGCGTGTACTACCCCATCCGCTCGCCCAAGTGGAACAACCTGTTGGTGATTGAGGGGAAACCGTCGAGCGATGGATGCCAGGCGCCCTTTGGACCATCCAACGCGAGTCTCTTGCAGGCGATGGAGCCGGCGCTGCCGCCCGAGGCGCACAACGAGGACGAGGAGCTGGCTGCAGACCGTCTCGCCATGCAATTGGTGGCCGACTTTCCGATTGTGCTGGTGTTTCGAGCAATCCCAGTGACGTACGGCAACATCACGAGCTTCTACGAGAACGCACGGCCTGAGAACCCCGCGGCAGTGCTGCCTGGGTTCAAGATGATCGTCGCCAAGTACAACCAAAGTGATCTGAAGGACGCGACTGTCGGATGCGATATCACAGATCCAGCACCTGTCGAAACGGACGCCTTGCAGCACGATTGGAAGACACCAGAGCGCGTGCTGGCTGAACTTGCTGTGGTGGACTCCTTCCGGATCCTGCATCTCACGGAGCCCTGGCAGGCGACAGTGGACAGGCTGATGGCGAGTCTGCTGGCAGGTCCTGAAGGCAGCGGGAATCCTCTCGGACCTCAGAAGATCATCGTCTGCGGCGCCAAGGGCGTGGGCAAGTCCACGTTCTGTCGCTATGTGGTGAACCGATTGCTCGCGCACTTCGGGACTGTGGCCTTCCTCGACACAGACTTAGGCCAGTCAGAGCTCACACCGCCCGGCCTCGTGTCGCTTCACGCGTTAACGACGCCATTGCTTGGTCCAGGATTCTCGCAGGCGAAGAATCCGCTGAGGTCGTTCTTCTGCGGAGGTTCCAACCCCGGGAACGACCCGTTGTACTACATGAAGGCAGTCAAGAGCTTGCTGCGTCTGTACGAAACCAAATGGGGCAGTTCTCCAAGCGTTGGCGGCGGAAGTTCCAGTCCCACGAGGAGGCAACGCCTTATCCCGCTTGTGATCAACACGGACGGATGGATCAAGAGCATGGGCCACGATTTGCTGTGCAGTGTGATCCAGGAAGCGGATCCGGACCACGTCGTCCAGCTGCTCGCGGTCACGAAGAACAAGCAGTTTGACGTCCCGACTGGCAGGTGGAGGCTCCACAGCGTCCAGCCGTGGGATCCGGTAGGTGTGACGCAGCCTCCGCGAAGCTCCAAGGAGATGCGGCTCTACCGGTTCCACACCTACTTCTTGGCTCGCAGTCCTTGCGAGCTCACTCGCCTACAGCTGCAAAACCTGCACGTGCTTTCGGAGAAAAACCGAGTGGACGGCGACATCTGTCGCGCATACACTGAGCTCACACCCTTCGCCGTGTCGTTCGATCAAGCTGACGTCGCCTTCACCGGGTCGTCCGTTCCGCCCAGTCAGCTGCTGTTCTCATTGAATGCGAGCATCGTTGGGCTCTGCGTGAATGCCGAGCACCGACCCGCAGTGAGGGACGAATCCGCCTCAAACCAAGCTGAGCTTGGCCCGCCACGGATCGTTCTCCAGCCAGTTCATGCGCCGTGCCTTGGCGTGGGGATCGTCCGAGCAGTGGACGCAGACAAGCGACTGCTGTACATCCTCAGTCCGCTGCCTTTCACCGTCCTGAAGCGCGTGAACTTGCTTGTGCGCAGTAGCATCCCACTGGGCCCCATCTTGCTGGCGGCCAACGACCCCGTACAGTCGCCGTACGTGGTCACGGACGTCGTGGCCTCCGACGGCACCGGTTCCGCCGTGATGCAGAGTCGCAACAACCTCAAGCGCAAGCGCGACGGCAAGTGAGCGAGCAAGGGACTGCGTTGCGTATTGAATAGGCAAACGAATGCACCGACCTATAGCTGACCAGGTACCAACATGTTAACACTCTTGTGCACTTGACCTCTCTCTCCCTCGATCTCTCTCGCTCTCTAGCGGCTGATGACGCACACCTCGTTGTGCTTGGCGTCTCGGTAGACCGACTGGCACTCGTCCATATCGATATCTGGCTCGGGCCATCTGTCCAGCGCGAGCGCTCGCTCTCCGCCTCCTGCTTGTGCCACCTCCCTCCACCACCGCAGTACGTCGCTGAGCTGTCGCCACTCGAATTTCCTCGCCGCGTCCTGCAGGATCTGCGGCAGCGAGACGGTCCGCAATGCCGCTGCGTCATCGGAGAGTGCATCAACTGGTCGCCAGGCTGGACGCTGCGCCTCGCCGCTGACCTGAGGCGAGACTCGACGCGACACAAGGGACGGCCCCCATACCAGCAGCGCCGACGACACCAGCGAGACCCACACCAACGCCACTCGCCCCATAGTCCAGTTGTGACGGATGATACGCTTCTGCTTCTGGAGTGAAGGATGCAGGCAGCGGCGGAAGGAAGATCGCGACGGTTGAGGTCCGCTATCCCTCCCGGCTTCTAATAAATCAGGTGGTTGCACGGGAAAAATAGCACCATTCGAGTGGTAAAGTCAATTGACCTGCGTTGCTATCTTTCCAAGTCAGACACACCATCAAAACGTTCTACTTTTTGAAGCGCATGCTGAATTCAGCAACGGCCGTCGTGGCTCTGACAACAGGACCCACACCTTCTCGAAGCACGCTTGAGGCGTCCCCAAGAGCGGGAGCCCAACACGCCGCAGTCAATCTCCCTCTGCCCAGTTTTATTCCCGATCGCTGTTCGCTTCGAAGGGCTTTATGTCATGTCTGCCTTTCGGCCGTTCCTCCTCATTCCCGCAAGGAAAAGTCCTTATCCGCTGCCTCAGAATGGGGCATCGCGATGGCGCCCATGTGGTAGTCCCCACACGAAATCCTGTATCATGCAATGATAGCCACATTCAGCGGCAGCATATAACAATTAGCGCTCACATCGCAAGCAGGATGATAAGACATGATGCTCGACACGTACGAGGTGACTTGAATGTCGGCCAACGCCTGGATCTGCACCGGCTGCAGCTGGTTCTTGCGGTCGCCGTGGCCCAGACAGTTGGAGCTGCCCTTGCCGAACGTGAACACCTTGCCGTCAGCAGTGAGCCCCACGGTGTACTGCCGTCCGCATGCCACCTGCACCATGTTCTCCTCGTTCACTGCCGTCATCTCGTGCGGCTCGAGCCAGATCTTGGAGCCCCACATGTACAAGCGTCCGTCCTCCGTCACGGCGGCCGCGTGGTCGTAGCCCGCCGCGAACTGCTTCACCGCCACGCCGTTGAACGTCTCCACCAGCGTCGGGATCGACTCCATGTTGTAGACATCCATGGCCAAGCCGCCACCGACGCCCAGCTGGTTCTCTAAGGCACAGATACATATCGACGAAGCCGCATCAGTGAACAGGTCCTATAGCATCCCAGTCGACACGAGAGACTGCAAGTCACGTACGACTGTTGACACCCCAGCTGTAGAGCTCGCCAGCATCCGTGAGAGCGAACGAGAAGTCCCGGCCAGCGGCGATGGAGACCACGTTCTCTTTGGCGAAGAACTCGATCGGCTCGGGTACCTCGCACGTGTCGGTCTCGCCATTGCCCAGACGGCCGTACTCGCCGTTGCCCCAGGCCCAAATCTCGCCGTCCTTGGTGAGCGCCACCGTGTGGAACTCGCCGCACTCCACCGTCGCAATGGGAACTCCCTGATCCACCAGCGTGCTCAACAGACGCGGCGTGGGCTCGTCCTTGCCGCCTGCATGGCCAAGACCACCAGCGCCCTTCATGGTCGAGCCGCCCCAGCCCCACGAGTACATTTTGCCATCGGCGTCCACGGCGGCCGTAAAGTAGTCGCCGCACGAGACGTCCACGATCTTAATGCCCTCCAGCGCCTCCACCACACGAGGAAGCGGCTCCACCTCGGCCGAGCCGTCGCCCAGTCCCAGTTTGCTGTATTCGTTCGAACCCCACACGAACAGCTTGCCTTCCTCATCGACTGTAAATCCAGCATCAATGCAACGTCCAAGCCGATCCCAACGATTGGTTAGACGCACATATCTGAATCGCAAACAAACAGGCATTACGCCCCAGATACAAGAAAGATAGCACGTACTTGCCGCGCTGTGGGTAGCGCCGAACTCCAGATGGGCGATGGCCTTGCCCTCGAAGGCCTCCAAGAGCTTGGGCGTCAGCTCCTCGTAGGCGTTGCGGATGCCTGTTTTGACCACGGGCCCGTGTCCTAGTTGGCCTAGCGAGCCATTGCCCCACGTGAACACTATTGCAGCACCGCCGTCGGAACAAAGCAACAGATACAAAGAGTAAGCCTCGCTTGCTTCAGAAGCTTTTGCATCGCAATTGCGACGTCTACAGCAACGAGGAAGCGCGAACGCACCGCTGGACTGAGTGGAAAACGCCGCCTGCTTCCAGGCGCCACGCACTGCCAGCCATCTGGCGGCGGGGGCGCGTCGGCCCGCTGCGCGAAGGGCGCGAAGCAGCAGCACCATGTTGATTCGGTCTCCGATCTCCTGGTTGTGGATTGTGGAAACGCGGCCTCGGTCGGTCATTGGCGGCGCAGGTCAGTGGCGTTCGAACGACATTCCCACGACATTCGCACCACATCAACCAAACACACTATTGTGAAAAACAATGTATTGTGACATTGAATTGCGACACCGGAAGGATGACGACGCAAGGCAACGTCGTCGGCCGCGATCCGCTCGGGAAGGAGATCCTGTGGAGCTCGCTCGGCCAGCAGGTGATGATGGAGTGGGAGAAGCAGTACATGCGGCAGTGCGTGGATGCGCTAGAGATCCGGCCGATGGATCGCGTGCTTGAGATTGGCTTTGGCTTGGCGTACTCGGCCTCGCACATCCAGAGCTTCGCGCCGGCGCAGCACACCATCATTGAGTGCGACCGAGAGGTGCTCCTTCGTGCTGCACAGTTTGAATCGGAGCACAGCGGCGTGCATATCGTGGCTGGTACGTGGCAACAGATGCTGCCGATATTGGGCGAGTTCGACTGCGTGTTCTTCGACGACTATCCGCTGCCGGAGTTGCTGACCGCACAGGGTGGCAGTTTGCAGGCAGGAGGGGACGGATTGAGCGGCGTTCGACCACGGTGCGTGGTATTGTGGAGATGCGGCCGAATGGCTGAATGCTGTATGGACTAATCTGATGACATGAGCTAATCCTGACGATAGATCGCGGTGGCACGACTTCTTAGATGTGGTGCTTCACCATTGCGCAGCAGGCGCCCGGATCAGCGGATACCTGGCACGATCGCTGGATCTCCGGCGCCCAGGCTGTGAAGTCTCCATGACTCGAGTACAAGTCGCCACGCCAGTTAATTGCAACTACTTTCCGCACGAGACGGCACTGGTGCCAGTGATCACCGTCGTGGCCCCTGCTGTCGCTGCTGGGAACGGCACCACCAATGCGCAGCCAACCCCTATGTCCGTTCAAGCGTCGAGGAAGTTTCAACACGCATTCGAGAAGGCGCGGACTGCAGCGCGCACACCGACAGCTTCATTCTCAGCGGAGCGGAGCCAGATCGCCGAGATTCGCGAGTTTCTGCTCGCCCACGAAATGGACGCGCTCTCGCATGACGAAAGAGAGGACGAGTGTGGCGATGACGACATGATGGAAGGTGATGCTGAGTGCTCCGGCTCCAGTTCTAGACACGAGGCGTGGACAGAAGGAACCGCATCCAAGCACTATAGGGATGACACATCGAGGAGAGAGTTCCTCCATGCGCTGCGGAGCAAAGCTGCTGCTTCCAAGCAAGTGCGAGGAAGCAGCAAGAGATATCGGCGTGAGGCAGGAAGCAAATGATGCAGCACACGTTGCATGTGCCGCAATAGAAGTGTATCAAGCAACCACAGCAACGTTCATAGGCGAGCGAATGGAGTTTGTGCACAAGTTTCTGTGAGTGCGTTTTCGAAAATATCCTTTGATTCGCCAACCCGGTCTCATTAAGCCTTTCGAGATCGTTGATTCGCGTGAATCAGTCCATTTTACTCAGCCAAACGTCAAGCCGCAATGAAGAGCAGCGAAGATGCTGCTCTCCCGACGGAGGATCTGACTGCGTCCCAGTCAGCCGTGACTGCTGCAACTCCTCTCAATTCAGATGGAAGAGCGCTGAATTCCGCTGCAGGGAATGGATACCTGGATGTTGCAAAATGGCTCCATGCCAATCGAACCGAGGGGTGCACCCCGGCCGCGATGAATCGCGCTGCAGCTCAGGGCCGCTTTGAAATCGTGTTGTTTCTGCACCGCGAACGTGACGAAGGATGCACCGAAGAGGCGGTGAAGGAGTTGATTCGCAAGTAGTGCTGGGAGTTCTTGCCGTGGTTTCATTCTCACTATCCAGCCCAATTTGCGGTGGCAAGGTTGCGTCCAGGCGTCTTGGACAAGCTGCTGATGTGGCAGCTGTAGAGCAAGAATGTACATGCTCTGCAGTGGGGACTCAGTGATGATTTGCAGTATGGCATGCTGCGTACACTTTCGAGGCGTTGCAGTGGGTCAATGTGATTCCACCCCGGATCTATTTTGACATGCCTTGGGCGTCCAGCCAGCAATAGTGTGCGTTTCGGAGCAAAGATACTCGCTCGAAGTGTCACCACACACTGTTTGCAAAGCTGGTAGCACTGCCGATGAAGATACCGCAGTGGCACCAACTGGTCGAAGCGAAGGCGTGTTCAAAGCTCTGGATGAACAGACGGATGCTCAACTGTTGACTTTGAGCCATGATAGGGACAACATGCAGTTGAAGAACAGCTGCGATTTTAGGCGCAATACAAGAAGCTGCCTCTTGCGAGTGCCGATCTTCCTGCAGTGATCTTTCATCTTTCGGCTTTGCGAAAGAGATTCCTGCCACTCGCCAAAACACGAACAATAGGGCATTGGAGATCGTGCACTCGAATTCAGCAGTAGTGCTCAGCTACCAAACGACGAGATTCGTGTCTGAAACGAGGATCGGCTGGCTCACAGAGCGCAGCGCCACTGCTCTCAGTGACGGACAGCAAGGCGAATAAACTGCAGTTGTTGATCAGAGGCGCCATCAACTCGGTGGCAAAAGCTAACTCTCAGTCTTGGATTTTCACTGTCGGCCTCATTCGAGCCTCCTTTCCAAACTGCGGGGTATTCCGACCAACACAGGCATCAAGATGGTCAAATGCACAGTCGTTTTCGCCGCCCTCGCTGTGGTCTTCAGCACGAGCTGTGCCACTTCACCGGAACAAACGTATTCTTTCGAGGATAACTTGACACCAACAGTGGTGGAGACATCGGCACCTGACACAGTGACTTCCGAGCGATCATATTGGGAGACTACATCGCCCCAGACATACTGGGTTTCCGGTGCAACTGACACGGCAACTACCGCGCCCTCCACAACCGAGACTGCCGCACCCTCCACTGAGACTACCGCACCTATCGTGGAAACAACCGCACCCTCTATGGAGGCGGCGACTGCGGCATCCACGGATGTAGCGATTGTGATCGACCCCACTGCTGCCGCCACGAGCACGATCGAGTCCACCTACACCAACTGGGTGGGCCCTGCGCTCGGCGACGCAAAGGACTCGGCATGCTACCGTGAAGCCCACGTGGCGTCTACGTGTCCTCTGGGATTCGAGAGCGATCTGGAGACGTGCTGGGCAGAGTGCCCGCTCGCGTATCCAGTCGAGTGCGGCATGGAGTGCATCCGCCAGAGTGACGATTGCGCGCTCGAAGTCCTGACTAAGGTTGCTGTCGTGGCCCAAGCGGCCCTCACTGCTGCCACGCTCGGCGTATTTGGTGAATTCAAGGTGATGGCTCAAGCCGTTCAGGTCGGTGTCAAGTGCGCGAAGGAGATGATCGGTCTGGTGAAGTCGCTGGCCAAATACATCCGCAACATTCAGGTGTCCGACCCGCAGACTTCGCAGGATCAACTGCTGACACTGCTGTATCAAACGGACAACGTGGTCATTGATTTGCCCGTCACGGTCTGCACTTGTCTCGGGATCAAGGTACCGGACAAGGTGAAGTACACGGACAAGGTTCTCAGCACAGCCGAGAACGTTTTGAAGGAAGTGGTGACCAACGCCGACGCGATCGTTTCGAGCTGGGATTCATTCACTGCTTTCTTGTCGAACGTCACTTTGTTCGACTCGGTCCAATCACTGAACGAGACGGACATTTCATCGCTCCAGACAGCTTTAGCGTCCAACTCGAGCTGTGGATACGACATGAAGCGCCTCACAGACCGCACTTGGATGGCAGTGGCAGATCTTCGGAGACAGACCCCCGACATCTCGGAGGATGATATTCGCGTGGCAGTGAGTCAATCGGATCTCGTTCTGAATGAGATCCCCACGGTGACGAACAACTGCATGGAGGAGCTGATCGCTCAATCGGACGAGGCCACGGCCTTCGCCACGCGTGACACGCTGCGGAAGACCCTGGGGGTCGTCCTGGACGACCTCATCGACTCAGGAACGAGCGACAACGGCACCTTTCTCACTACCGAGGAGTACGCGTATGTAGTGGCGGACAAGGGCCTCACTGCCTACGCGATCTGGGACCCCACAGGTCTCGCAGGCGTGATGGCCGAGTATCTCCAGACGATCTGCGGCCCCACGAAGTTCGTCGGCGAAATTGATGATGGCACAGCAGAAGAGGCACTCGGCCTTTCGATGGTTGGTGACGCCTTTAACAACAGCGCGGGATCGTGGACCAAGGCTGGGGACGGCACAGTCACCGTCACCTTCCAGAGCGTCGACACCGAGGACGTAACTGTAAACATCAATTCCGGCGGCGATGAGGTTGACGAAGTGGCCGTCGCTGCTGGTGAAATCGTGACGTGGAGCTCAAACATGACGGCGCTGGGCGGTAAGACGCTGTACCTGGATCGCTGGCGTCCTGGTTTCTTGGGGCTTCCTGGCACCGGCGGCGGCTCGCTGCTGCTGTGGGTGCCTCGATCGACCCAAGGCGGCAACTTGCAGCTCACCGCGATGCTCAACGAAAGTTAGGCTGGCGCCCCAAGCATACAGAGCGGGAGACGGGGAAATTGCTGTGGTGTGTGTGTGTGTGGCTAAAGCAGCGCAATCTTGCTTCTTCAACATGTATCTTTCCTTGCAGTTTTTCCCCGGACTGATGTGTACCCTCTCAACTCGATGGCTGCTGCACATCCTGCTGGGTTTGGGTGCCGTTGGGCAGCCATCTTTCTGCCTGACAGTGCTTCGCATTTTCTCGCTCCTGCTTGACGCCAACCGCCAAAGAGCTGCATGTAGCTCGCTGGAATCCAAGCATGAACCGTCAACGGCTGCCAAGACGCGTGCCACATTTACCGTCATTCCTTTCTGCAACAAACGACTTGGGGACGACTCCCCCTCTTCCTTCTCATCCCCTGATTTTTCGACACTCAAATACCGGTATTACCACCACACATGGGTAGAAACAAGCCGCGACAACCAACTCTCTCTTTCTTTGCGCTCTGCAGCAACATGGAGAGGCGCGCACATTCTTCCACCGTCTGCCATCCCGCGCTGGCCAAAAAGCTGCCCGCGCTGTGTGACTCTCGCTTCAAAGAGGATTCCGATCCTGCTTGAAGAAGCGAAGAAGAAAGCGAAGGAATCCCTCGGCAGGCGGAAAACATGCGGCCTTTACGCGTGCTGCTGCTCTCCCTGGCGGCCGCGGCGGCGGTCACGAGTGCGGAACATGGCGGGCATCACGGAATGGGCCACCGCCACGGCGGGATGGGCCCTCGCGGCGACGGGATGAGCGAGAAACCGTGCCATCATGACGAAACTGGGCATGACGAGGAAAGCGGCGGGTTGACGGCGATTCTGAACGAACAGTTCCAGCGCTCGAGCGAGATGCTGCAGCGCTTCTTCGGCTACGGGGAGACGCAGGAGGCGACGCCCTCGATGCGCGTCGTGGTGCTCGAGGAGGAGGAGGAAGAGCCCGCGCGTTTGGATGATCAGGAGCAGAAGATGGCGTGTATGACGGCCATGACGCGCCTCCACGAACAAGATGAGCTGGAGCAGCAGGAGGAAACGCTACTGACGCACTTCCGAGCGGCATTCCAGGTGATCTCGCTTCACTATTGGGATGAGACGTCGTGTGACGATCTCGGACGTCAGCAGCTCATCGACGAGGTAAGCGCATCCGTGCTATTGGCTCCTTCAGGAAAGGGGTCCTCTTTAACGATGTGACGCTGATAATTGTATTGTTGTGACAGTGCAACCGAGTCCTAAGCTCGGAGGAAGTGGTGCGAGCATTCTTGCAGGCTGGGAAAACGGACGAGGAAGTGTGCGAGCTCATGGCGCCTGTTCCTGAGGATGATGCGCTGGAAGGAGAGATCATCGTGATTGACTTCGAGTCGGAGGGCGACGACAACTTGTCGTGTAAGTTGTGCCAGCGCTTTGTCCAGATGGTGGACCAGGCATTGGCGCAGGAAGTGCAACAAGTGCAGCAGGTTCGCGCGATCATCGGCGACTTGTGCGATGCCATGGCCAAGGATTCCATGTGCCACACGTTCCTGAACAACTACGACGCGATTGTGGAGTGGCTGAAGCACGGCACGGATCCGATCGTGGTGTGTGAGAGAATCAACATGTGCTCAGCGGACAGCGGCAACGGGAACCAACTGCCAAACTTGGTGGCGGCTGATGAATCGGACGAAGCGAACGATTGGGTCTTGATGGCACCAGAGAAGCACGAAACGAAGCAGACGTGCTTCTTCTGCAGTCGTGTTGCTGGGGTTGTCTATGAGGTGAACAGCTTGTTCCCGGATCAACTTCCGATGATCAAATCGGTACTGGGGTATGTGTGCCAGCTGGCGTCACCAGGTTCGAAATGCGATGAAGTGGAGAGCGACTTTGACCAGATTGTGGAGCTCGTGAAGGAAGGTCAACACCCTCATGAAGTGTGCGCGAAGCTGGATCTCTGCAAGCAAGACTTGATGAAGCCATTCGGAGAAATGGGACCTGCTCGTGAGATGTCTCCGCCAGAGCATATGAGTGGAGATGATGCAACGTGCGAGTACTGCGACGCCGCCACTACTGTCTTGGAAATTGTCCTTCAAGAAGATCCTGACCAGATCGACCAACTTCGTGAATACGCTGACATGATCTGCAGCATGCTGGGTGATGACAGTCCGTGCCACGATTATGTGAGCAAACTGGACACGGTGATCGATGCGTTGAAGAAGGGGACGCACCCGCGGGACATTTGCAAGGCGTTGAAGTACTGCTCCGCGGAAATGATGGGTCGTCCACCGTTCTCTGATGACAACCCTCGCGTGGGTATGATGCGAAACGGCCGTCACGGCCACCACCACCAGGTGGGTATGTCGAGTCCGGGCGGGCGCCACGGTCATCACCGTGATTTGCAAATGATGGAGCACGGACCTGGCCATCACGGTGACCACGACGACTGGGGGATGATGAAGCCTGGCGATCACCACCCTCCACACCCGCACCCTCATCCGCATCCGCCTCACCACGGGAGCTGCTTCTTCTGTTCGCGGGTGGCGATGGTAATTCACCATGTGAACCACACATCTCCCGAGAAACTGCCAATTGTGAAGACGATTTTGTCGAACGTGTGTCAACTGGTCCCGTCGACTTGCAAGTGCGACGTTGTGGACACGAATTTCGACAAGATTGTGGCACTGGAGAAGGAAGGCAAGCACCCGCACGAAATCTGCAAATCGATTGGTGTGTGCAACAAGACGCGCGGTTGGGAGGAAGGACCGCCATCGATTGCAGATGCAATGAAGGGAGTGGTCGTGGCTTCGCGATGGACGCCTGGCAACGATTCGCAATGCACCTACTGCCAATTCGCCACCACTGTTGCCAAGATCGCACTTCAGCAATATGGAGCGGATATCCGTCAAGTTCGCACGTACGCGGATATGATTTGCGATATGCTGGGCGATGACAATCCTTGCCATGTGTACGTGAAGGAGATGGATTTCGTGATTGACTCGATCACCAAGGGCGTGAGCTCGAAGGCGATCTGCACGTCGCTGAAGTTCTGTACTGCTCAGGCAGAGGAGGCGATGGCTATCGCCGATGAAAATGAAGACACCAGCTTGGCTTTGAGCCTGGCCGAGCACCCACCCCATCCGCCCCACCATCACAACCCGGCTTGCTCCTTCTGTACGCATGTTGCTATGGCCATCCATCACGTCAACAAGACGTCGCCGGGGAAACTGCCGATCGTGAAGACCATTCTGACGAATGTGTGCAAGTTGACGTCTCCGGACTGCAAGTGTGATGAAGTCGACAAGAACTTCGACAAGATCGTGGAGATGGAGAAGGAAGGGAAGTGCCCGCACGAGATCTGTAAGACCATTGGGCTGTGCAAGAAGAAAGCGATCGGCGGCATGGAGGAATCTTCTATGCTAGACACGATATCGGCATTGACCGTGACGGATCGTCCGGGTGCTGGCGACGAGAAGACCTGTTGGTTCTGCGACTATGTGACGACACTGGTGCAAGTCGCGTATGAGCAAGACACCTCCAAAATTAAGCAGCTGGTGGACACTTCTTGCGAAATCATGGGAGAGCAGTCCTGCTGCCACCAGTACGTTGCCAAGCTGGACTTTGTGGTGGATTCGATCAAGAACGGCACTCACCCGCACGCCATCTGCGTGTCGATGAAGTATTGCGCGGCAACAGACAACGATTTGCCTGTCCTTGCGTCGCCGTCCGCGAGCACCGATCTATCGATGTTTGACCCCAGTCTGGTGCAAGCCGTTCAACAGTCCATGATGGCGTCTATTGATGGTTGCTTCTTCTGCACGCAAGTGACGGCCGTCATCGAGGTCGCCGTGGCTCAAGATCCGAGCAAAATCGCGCAGATTCGACAGATTGCTGATGTCATCTGCCAGATGCTTCCGAGCGACAATCAGGTACGCGTTGGGCTCTTGTGCTTGTTGCTGTTTCCTTGCGGTGGAAGGGTGTGCTCACAATTTTGTCCTGACACCGTTTGTTACTGTAGTGCCACTCATACGTGAAGCAGTTTGATGCTGTGATCGACTCTCTTCAAAAGGGGGAGAAACCGCGAGCCATTTGCGATGAGCTGAAGTACTGTTCGGCGGGTTCCAACTCTGCGTTGACGGAGCTCAACGGGGACGAGGTTGCGATCCAAAGCAACGATGAGAAAGACAACAACTGTGCCTATTGCAGCGGTGTCGTGACGGTGCTCAAGTACGCACTCGACCAAAAGCCGGAGCAAGTGAAGGAAATGCGTGAGGCCGCTGGCATTGTGTGCCAATTGCTTCCTGCTGACGATACGGTAAGAGCTGTGGCGTACTTGCTTCTTTTTGATGTGAGGAAATGTTGTCTAACTTCCGGCTTGGTATGGTAGTGTCACGAGGATCTGAAGATGTTCGACGAAGCGGTGACGGATCTGCAGGCCGGGAAGGAACCCCACGATATTTGCCAGGTGCTGAAGTTCTGCACCACTGATCAGGCGCCCAGCTCTTTGCTGCGGTCGGGGCTGTTTGACTTCACGGGTGCAGACTTTATGCCCTCGAGATGCGCAACGTGCCAGCAGAACACGCTGCTGCTGGCGTCTCTGATCACCCGACCGGACAGCTTGGCAACGTTCAAGCAGGAAATCGACTCGATCTGCCGTTTGATCCCTGAATCGAGCGAGGTACGAGACTCAGATCTCTCTCACTCGCTGCTTTGCCGTATGTGCTCTAACATGTCATTTTTGGCTACGACTTTGACAGTGCGAACTGCTAGTGGAACATGAGGACGTGATCATCGACTCACTCAAAAAGGGGGAGGACGTGGAAACGATCTGTACGCGAGTTGAAGCGTGCGGGCCAGTGGAGGAGGAGGTCGCGGAGAAGTCGATGTCAGTGGGCTGTCTGTTCTGCGAATACACGGCGGATCTGTTGGAGCACGCCGACCACGATGAGAAGGCGCTGCGCGAAGCGAAGGTGACGTTGGAGACCATGTGCACGATCCTTCCCCCACGCGCCCGCTGCGACGTGCTGTCTTCCAAGTTTGACGAGCTGGTGGCGCTCATGCGCGAGGGAAAGAGCCCCAGCGAGGCTTGCCACAGCATTTCCCTGTGTGATGCTGCGTTCGTCTACCCGCCGACGTCCATTCAGGTGGACGAAGAAGCCGCGGCGGCTCAAGCTTTGGGCCAAGCGCAAGAGGCGACGGGGAACGTGATGGAGATCCAGTAAGCTGGAGCAACTGGCCAGGCGCGGAGTGGGGCGCGCTCCTTTCACATTGTGTACGTTTCGACACCTCGATGGCGGTTCGTGTTTTCTTTTCACCGATCGTATTTCTTTTCACCCCACCGTTTCATTCATCGATGGACGTAATGCACTGACTTGAATAACAACCAGATTGAACATTGCAGCCTTGCCACTTCAGGTTACGCGCGACTGATTTCATGCAGAAATTGTTGTGTTGGGGTCCATGTGAATGCCGGCAGCAGTCGCGAGAGTTGCGTCGTGTTGAGTCGCGTGTTGAGTGGCGACGGGTAGCCCAAATCCACGTGTGCCCGCTCGGTCGGCAGAATCTCTCTCGTCACCGTTGCTGCAGCCTCCGGGCTGCGGGTAGCGCATGCCGCAAGGTACTTCTGGGCGAGTTCCACGCGCGACAGCGCGTCTTCACCGCCTACAGGGCGAGCATGGGGAGGTTAGAGCGCAAACTGACATGATGGCGAACCGTTTCTTACGGCGGACTCACCAACGTTGAGAAGACGAGTGCCTGAATCCGGCTTGAGCGCCAGCAGCTGAACCAAGACAGCAACCAAATCGTGGATGTAGAGGTACGAGCGGAACTCGTCTCGCCAGAGTTTCAGGGGCGGTTGCTGTCCGTCAGTCGTCGCATCGGAATGGAAAAGCTGGTGATGCAGCCATTGCATGAACTTTGGCGCGCTCCGGTCAGGAAACAAAGGAGCCGAGGGACCAACGACGTTGGCGATGCGCAGAACCAGCACTCGACAGCTCTCCGAGCGCTCCTTCTCGAGGAGGAACTGGTCGAAGCGCAGCTTGCCAGCGCCGTACTCGGAGAGTGAGGGCGACATCACAGCTGCGTCCTCGACGTAGCTCTCCCCATGGAGCTGCGTTCCCTCGTAGACGAAGTCCTACAAGGCGCAGCACTCCCAGTGAGGTAGGTCTGGTGAGCACAGTTCTCACGCACTCAACAGTGAGTGCAATATGAGCGTTACGCACCGTGGAAAAGTGGACGAGACGGACCTGCCACGGCAATTGCTCCAGCAAGGCGACCAGGTGGTGCGGCTATCAGCAGTGCAAGGCAGAAAGGGAGAATGAGAGAAGAACGCAGTGAGCTCACGCGTCTACTATCTGCTCTCGTGTGCGTGCGTACCTCGTTGAGAGCGCGCGCCTCCTCGCGGTTCTTTTGGCAGACAGCGGGAGACGAGAGAGCTGCGATGCCATGGCCACACACGCATTCAGTTGGCAGACACACTACTCTGATTCCATCGCAATTGACCTCGGCCTCGGCCTCACCTGTACAGTTGATAACAACCGCAGGACAGAAGTGCGCTAGGCAGCTTTGCAAGGCTTTCAGATCCAGCAGGTCCACCCCCCAGTACACACGCACCACCCGTGCCATCTCGTCATCCAGCGGCGACCCCGACTCCGCTGCCTCAAATCCGGGAGGCAGTGGCGAAAAGGGGCTGTGAAGCCAGGCCGGTCAGTGTGGCACTGACCGTGCCACCGATTGAGCGCCAGCTGGCATGGCTGGGCCGATGTTTAAGCGGCCGCTCTCGGGGACGCTAGCCAGCGCCAAACCACTGGCTGCCAGGGGCAGACGAGGCAACGGGTGGTTGCCGGTTGAGGTGCGTGGCTGAAGTTTCCTCCTGTATCAATATAACGAAGGGTTGAGCGGCCGGGATGGGAAGTCGCACACTTCCGCTTTTACAGTGTTTGGAACACTTGAGCGACTTCCCTCCCCCGACCGCAAGTCCCGTTGGGTTTCACCCAACGAACGATACTGTTTGTTGTTCTTCTGTATTATAGTGCCCATGGTGGGTTTAGATGGACCTATGACCCGCTCCCGGTCGGCAGATCCAGCCGATGGGAGGGGTGTCAACCTAACAGGTTTTGAGCCCAACGTTGGTGGAATCCTCGGAGACAAGGCGGGGGCGAGAGGAAATCCTGGTCAGCCATTGGCTGAAACCCCGATTGAGCAACGTTCTCTTGTGGAGGAACTTGCGACAAGGATGACACCGTATGGGGAAAGTTCCACTACGCCCCCTCCCCGACCGCCACTCAGTTCGGCGTCCTTCTTTCCAGGCCCGGAAGGAAACACGCCAGGCGGCGGAAACAACGGAGAAGGTGTCCAAGGCGGCAGCGCTGTCCAAGGAGCTGAAGACGACGAGATGGCGAAGCTGGTGGCCACGTCGAGCGACAAGCTCGACATCAGGCTCACTGGCAGTGACAACTACCAGGAGTGGAGCGCGCGCATCCTGACGGCGCTGTTTGCCATGCGAATGAGCGAGATGGTGCTGGGCAACGAGAAGGCGACGGATCGCCCTGAGTCGGAGAGGCGCTGGCACGACTGCTTTCGGGCCCGAGCGGGCAAGGCGCATAACTCAACCGTGCGGCACGGCGGGTGGTGTTTTCCCAAGCCCAGTACATCCGGGAGACCCTGCTGAAGTTCCACATGGCTTCGTGCCATGGTGTCAAGACGCCTGAGCCGTCTGGGACGCTCCAAGTGCG
>MBAC02003681.1:0-15208 GCA_001712635.2 Nothophytophthora sp. Chile5 | reverse complement strand
TCACAAAGCTGTGCGTGGCCGGGTTGCCGTCGGCACGCTTGGCGAAGTTACGGTTGTACGACGTGAAGATCGAGTTCTTCTGGCCCATCGGCATGTCGGTACGGTTCCACTGGCCAATGCACGGGCCACACGCGTTCGCGAGCACAGTTCCACCGGCCTCCGTGAAGGTGTCCAGGATGCCATCACGAGCAATGGTGGCGCGCACCTGCTCCGAACCGGGGGTCACGTAGTACGGCACCTTGAACTTGAGGCCAGCAGAGCTAGCCTGCTTGATCAGATCGGCACAACGGGTCATGTCCTCGTAACTCGAGTTCGTGCACGAGCCAATCAGGCCAGCGCTCAGCTCCATGGGCCAGCCGTTCTTCTCGCTGGCCGCCTTCATGTCAGCACCAGCCTCGTGGCCAAGGTCGGGCGTGAACGGACCGTTCAGCATCGGCTTCAACGTGTCCAGGTTCAGCTCAATGATCTGGTCGTAGTGGGCACCTTCGTCAGCACGCAGGTTCGCCGAGAACGAGTCGGCCGCCGAGGCAATGCCGCTACGCTTGGTGGACTTCAGGTAGTCGCCCATGCGCTCCGTGTAGGGGAACGTCGAGCACGTGGCGCCGATCTCAGCACCCATGTTACAGATCGTACCCATGCCCGTGCACGAGATGGACTCCACGCCGGGGCCAAAGTACTCCACAATGGCACCAGTTCCGCCCTTCACCGTCAAGATGTCGGCCACCTTCAGGATCACATCCTTGGGCGACGTCCAGCCCGACAGCTTGCCCGTCAGGTTCACACCAATGACCTTGGGCGCCTTCAGCTCCCAAGCCATGCCGGCCATCACGTCAACAGCGTCAGCACCACCGACACCGATGGCGCACATGCCCAGGCCACCGGCGTTGGGGGTGTGCGAGTCCGTGCCGATCATCAGACCGCCGGGGAACGCGTAGTTCTCCAGCACGATCTGGTGGATGATACCACTGCCCGGCTTCCAGAAGCCCATGCCGAACTTAGCACCAGCCGACGACAGGAAGTCGTACACCTCCCTGTTCACGATGTTGGCGTTGTTCAGGTCAATGTTGGAGCCCTTCTCGGCCGTGATCAAGTGGTCACAGTGGATGGTGGTGGGCACCGCAGTCTTGGGCAGGCCCGACGAGATGAACTGCAGCACAGCCATCTGCGCCGTGGCGTCCTGCATGGCCACGCGGTCCGGGCGCAGCTTCAGGTACGTCTCGCCGCGCACCGCCTTGGTGTTGGCGTCGTCCAAGTGGCCGTAGATGATCTTCTCGGCGAGCGTCAGAGGCTTGTTGCCCGTGTTCTTGCGCACCGTGAACAGGTTCTTCTCCATCTTCTCGTAGGTCTGGTCGATCGTGGGGCTGCCCTTCGGGTCCAAGACCGACAGGGGAACGGGCACTCCGCAGCTAGAAGACATAGACGCCTGTCGTTCATGGAGCAAGCAAAAAGAGACCACCGAATTTTAGCTTGACCAACGCGATAAGAAAGATACGGCCGGATCTTGCACAACCACAGCAAGTTCAACCAAACAGAGCGGACGAAAGCGCACCTTCATGGCGGTGGAGCGGAGGTGCTGCCGCGCAGCGCGCGAGGTCGTGGAAACGGCGTACATTGTGGCGAGCCTGGCCGTCTGCGTCCGTGCCGTTGGAGGGGAGATACCAAAATGGTCGCACTCGGTGGCTCCCCACCGTTCGGCCTTCCGCACCCCACAAGCCGGATCCCCCCTTTCTAAGCTCAAAGAGGGCACACCTGGTAAATTACATAAATTTCGAACGATGTCGTCCCTCCCCGTCGTGGCATTGCTCTGTGTGGCGTGTGACACGTCATCTCGTCACACACAGCGCTGTATTGGGGTGAGCCGACCGCTGCCTGGGTGATTCTCAGCCCCACATCTCTCCACCAACTTGACCAGCGGCAACCACATTTAACACCTTCGAGGGGGAAAAAAAAGCCCTGGTCGCACAGAATAAAGATGGGACAGACTGGGCCAGCTTCCCTCCTCTTGATCGAAGGAGGAAGAAAGAGCCCCGACCACCACCAGCTCACATGGAGTCGAAACCATTCTGGTGGTCTCCCTTTGTTAAATCTCGCACGGTTCAGTTTCGACCCTTGCGTTTACACACCCTGTTGTGCAACGTCTCCGTCTGAAGCAGGTTGCGTGTTGGGTGGGGTATTTTGCGTTTTACCGTATTTTATTTCCCAGGTGGGTTTTTGAATGCGTTTCGAGTGGTGGTGGAGAGCGAGCGCGTTTCGCAACCGAAATACTGGTGGTGACGTTCCGGTCGAAAGGTCCCGCGCCCATGCTGGCGAGTCATCCCGCTGAGTTGAAGGCAGGCACGTCGTTGATTGGTTAAACGCCAAAGCTGAAGCGCTTTTATTAGGTAAGATTCCCGGGATGCGAGTTTATTCTGTCTCCCATTGGCCACAACATGTCAACCTGAACCCTATCCGTTTTTGCAATCAGCAAGCTTTGAGAAGGAAAAATTCACTGTCACGCAAGCAGTTTTGATTGAAACATGAACTGTATTTATCTAAAATAGTGCGCTAGGCCAGTATTGAAATGGATTCGACAACGAAAAGAAACCCTCCCGAATCCGAAAGGCAACTTGTATCGGTTTAAACGAGTGATGTCACCGAAAGTGCGCCAACGGTGTGTGCATTTGGCGCGCGCGGAATTGCAAAGGCAACCAATCCAACAGCGGCAACTTCCGACGCTGCGGGCTTGCCGCCTACACGCTAGCCGCACTGCGCAAGATGCACATCAAGCAGGTGGTGGTATGCGGTTTCCGCAGTTACAAGGACCAGGTGGCCATCGAGCCCTTCAGCAAGGAGCACAACGTGGTGATCGGGCGGAATGGCACGGGCAAGTCCAACTTCTTCGATGCCATCCGCTTCGGGCTGCTGACGTCGCGGTTCGCCAACCTGCGGCCGGAGGAGCGGCAGGCACTTTTGCACGAAGGTTCTGGCAAGCATGTGATGTCAGCCTATGTGGAGATCATCTTCGATAACAGCGACGGCCGCCTGCCGGTCGACGACACGGAGGTGGTGCTGCGTCGCACCATCGGCGTCAAGAAAGATGAGTTCTTTCTCAACCGCAAGCACATCACCAAGAGTGACGTAGTGCATTTGCTGGAAAGCGCGGGCTTCTCGCGCTCAAACCCGTACTACATCGTACAGCAAGGCAAGGTGAATGCGTTGGCTGTGATGAGGGAAAGAGAGCGTCTCGAGCTACTGAAGGAAGTCGCAGGCACGAAAGTGTACGAAGATCAGCGTGTCAAGTCGCTGAAGATTTTGCAGGAGACGCAGAGTCAGCGTGAAAAGATCCAGGAGGTTGTGAGCTACATCGAGGAACGGTTGATGGAGCTCGAGGAGGAGAAGGAGGAGCTGAAGGAGTACCAGCAGCTGGATCGCGAGCAGCGCGCGTTGGAGTATACGATGCACGAGAAGGAGCTGCAGAATGTGCGCGAGGAGCTGGAAGCCATCGATCGCCAGCGTCTGGAAGAGGCTTCACTCTCGACCGATCTCCACGAGAAGTTGATGCACATTCGCAGAGAGATCTCTCAGATCGAAGCCAGTCACCGCTCCAAGGAGCAAGATCTCGCGCTGTTGGTGGATGAGCGGAAAACCAGCGAGAGTGAACGGAAGGGGCTCATGGAAGCGCGATACAAACTCGAGATGGAGGTGCAGGAATTGCGGGAGAAGATCCGCGCTGATGGCACGCAGCGGTCAGTTCTTTCGAAAGAGATGGACGCAGTGAAGCGTGAGATTGCGGCGAAGCGGACGCAGCTAGCCAATGAGATCCAGCCAGCATACCAGCAAGCAGAACGAGCGCACGATCAAATCGCACGAAGTCTTCATGAATGTCAGGCGCAATCGGACCACCTCATTGCGAAACAAAGCCGCAAGAGTCAGTTCCACACTCAACAAGATCGCGATGCGTACCTGAGGAAGGAGATCAAGGACATCGAGAGCTTGGTGAACAGAAAGCAAGCGGACGTGTCGTCCTTGAAGGACTCGGTTGATGCCTTGACGCGTTCCATTGAGGAATCAGAGCGAACTCTCCAGCGGCGCACAGAAGAGCTGCGTGAAAACCGTCGTGATGTGGACTCTGTCGGAGCAGAGGTGCTACGGCTCAAGGAGAAGCGCAACGCTCTATCCGAAGAACGAAAGGGGAAGTGGCGTGAAGAGAACCAGATTGCATACGATGTGCGGGAGCTCACGAAGAAGTTGGATCGCGGTGAAAGTGTCTTGCAGAGCACAATGGCGTACGATGTTCGTCGCGGCTTACAGGCAGTACGAGAAATGAGCGACAGCGGTCGCATTCGAGGGATCTACGGGCCTTTGATTGACCTCGTTCGACCAGTGGACGAACGTTATTGCACAGCCATTGATGAAGCTGCAGGCGGGTCTCTCTTTCACGTCGTTGTGGACACGGATGACACGGCTGCGAGGATCATGCGAGAACTGGAGAAGAAGAACCTGGGCAGACTCACGTTCTTGCCCTTGAATCGGCTGAAAGTGAAGGACCACTTTGACTACCCACGGAATGACGATGTTGTCGCGCTAATCGAGATGCTGCACTTTCCCGCGGAAGTTCGTAAGGGCGTGATGACCGCCTTCGGGAAAAAGTTGCTGTGCCCCGATTTGGAGGCATGTGTTCGCTATGCCGAGCAAACGAACATGGATTGCTTGACTTTGGATGGCGACATGGTTCACCGACGTGGTGCTTTGAACGGAGGTTACAAAGACCCCCAACGATCTCGCACAAGAGCAATGATGGAGGTAAAACGGGCACAAGTGGACCTGGAAGACATCAAAGACAGGGCACAGAGAGTTAAATCTGAAGCCCAGCGAGCTGATCAGCGGGTTTCCAGTGTGATCGGCGAGATCCAGAAGCGAGAGGCGGATAAGCATCGCGCCATTTCCGCACACGAACGATTGTACGACGAGATTTCTCGGTTGAAAGATCATGTTCGCGCGGAGAAGGAAAACTGTGTGCAAAGAGCACGTAGCTGTGAGCTGCAGGAGCGTGAGGTGCAAGACTTGGTGACGAAGATTGCGTCGCTTCGGTCGGAGCTGAATACCCCGATGCAAGATACACTGACAGCGGATGAGCTGGAATCGTTGCACTCTTTGTCTGCCAAGATTTCCAAGTTCCAGCAGGAAGAACGGGACCAGAAACGGCAGCTGGAAGAGCTGCGATCGCGAAAGGAGGGCGTTGAGACTGTTCTCGAGGAAAACCTGATCAGGCGGGAGAACGAATTGATGCGTCAGCTGGGTGAAGGAGTGGAGGAGCTCGCTGTGAGTGAGCGTGAGGAGAATCTAAAGGCGAAACAAATTGATTTCGACGACGCATCTCGGATGGTTGATGACAACTCGTCGGCGCTGAAGCAAATCGAGCAAAAGTTCGAGACGTTGCAGCAGGAAACCTCCAGCGAAACTGCGCGGATTGATGCCTTGAACGGCGAGGATGTATCCCTTAGCGACCAAATTCAGCAGGAAGTTCGCCGCGCTGAGAAGATCCTGAACAAGCGTCGACGTCTACTGAAAAAGCGTGACGATGCAACTAAAGACATCCGGGAGCTGGGCACGTTGCCGACGTCTGAACTGGAGAAATTCAAGGTCCTACCGTTTGCCGACGTGATCAAGCAGTTCAACAGAAGAAACGAGAAGCTGAAGAAGTACAACCACGTGAACAAGAAGGCCCTGGACCAGTACGTCAGCTTTAATGAGCAACGCGCGACGCTTCTGGAGCGCAAGAAGGAGATCGACGAAGCGTACAATTCGATCAAGGATTTAATCGACGTGCTGGATAAGCGAAAAGATGAAGCCATCTTTCGTACGTTCAAAGGCGTGGCGGGGTTCTTTTCCGAAGTCTTTCGCGAGTTGGTGCCGACTGGAGAAGGAAAAATGATCTTGGTCGGGGCTCAAGCCGATGGGGTAAATGGCGGCGAGGATGCTCAAGCATCGAGTGTCGACACATACTCTGGCGTGCAGATCAAGGTGAACTTTCGGGGGGAGGGAGATTCGTACTTGATGCAGCAGCTCTCCGGTGGTCAGAAGGCGTTGGTGGCGCTCGCGTTTATTTTCGCTATCCAACGAGTCGATCCCGCTCCTTTCTACTTGTTCGATGAGATCGATCAGGCGTTGGATTCGACTCATCGAGCAGCAGTTGCGGCGTTGATCCACCGCCAAGCGCACTCAAAAGACAGCCCAGCACAGGTACGCCCCTCTTAGTCTGCAGGGTGTTCGTATTCATTCACTGTGTTGGTGCATTCGTTTTAACCATTTATTTCGTGCCTTCTTCTGCAGTTTATCACCTCGACGTTCCGCCCCGAACTGGTGAATATCGCTGACAAGTTCTACGGCATCGGCTACCAGAACAAGATCAGCAACGTCTACTCGATGCAGAAGGAAGAGTCGCTCGACTTCATCTCCAATATCATGGCGGAGGAGGAAGAAGTCGACGGCACGCAAGCGTAAGGATGCCGTGGGTGGATCCGTTTTTGCTATCTTGTTTCTCGTCTTTTATTTGCATTGTCTGGGTGAAATGAAGGGGCCTGTGCTCATGCGTGTAGTCATCTCTATTCTATTCTAACGACTCCCAAGTAAGGTGCCGTTCGTGCCCCGTCCCCTGGTACTTCGAAGTACCCGTTCAATCAATCTTTCGCAGATCTCACCCGTTTGCCATTCTTGCGCAGTCCCAACACGGCTCGCTCTTCCACTTGCTTCGACTTGAAAGCGACCCGAAGGTTCTCCAGCGCCTTCTCCGTGATAGGCCACTTGGTTCGCGCCTTGGCGTTCTGCCAAAAGAACACACTTGTGTCGAACGATGCGATGCGCCAGCGGGTCTTCCGGATTTGCTGCTTACCCTCGCAGTAGCCGTGCTGCTTCTGCGGGATACGCAGGTGCGTCTGGTTGTAGCGGCTCCTGTTCAGTTGTTGCCATCCCTGCAAACCACAGACACCCCGACGTCAGTTACATGGAACGGATACTGGTACGCAACAAACCATTGCAAGTACTAATCACCTCCGTCTCCTGCCAGGTCGGAATGATGACTATGAAGGCCAGAGCGCCATCGGCGACATCGAGAAGTGCCGTCATGTGGTCTGTCATGCGCTTGATCAGCTTGGGGATGAACGGTGGGTTGGCTTCGAAGCACCTGCACGTGATAATCATCCAAAACGCACCAGTCAATCCCCATAGCTCTTTCAAAACCACAATATACCGCGGCACATGCGAGACACACGACGTGTTACTCACCCAGAGCGCGGCGCAAAGTCGAAGAAGCTGCCAACACTGCCGAACGCAAAATCCGTGTCCAGGAAGGCACTACAGAATCGCGAGTAGCGGCAATTCAACGGCGACGCGAAGCACTCCATCTTGCAGTCGAAGTGCTCCAACAACGCGTCGAAGCACTCCTCGTTCAATGCGGCCTTCACCCAATCCAGAATCGCAGTCCAAATGAGCACAAAATGGTATCAGTGTCACTATACCACGCAGTTTCGACTGACTGCCTCTCGTACCTGGAATCCGCCACCGTCCAACGAGTCGTAACGCAACAGCAAGCAGAATAGCGCACTCTCAAACGCGCGCTGCTGCTGCGGCGCCATAGCCGACCCGTCCCCTTCGAGATCGTTCTTGCGCGCGAACATCTCGCGTAGCTTGGCGAAATGCGCCGAGCTCAGCTTTACAGTGGAGTTGCCGTACGTGAGTTGGTGCATGGCGCCTTCTCCAACCGCCACGTGCACGCGCCTTTTCTTGCCCAAGGCAAAGTTCTGCTGCGAGAACTTGCGCAGCAGTCGCTCGGATTCACGCGTGAGCTCCTTGCATTTCTTCATGGCGCCGGACTTCGTGGCCCCTGCCTTGCGTAGCTCCTCGAACAGACCGCTATAGTCGCTGCCAGCGTGTGGGATCAGCGGGTCGTTCTGTCATAATAGGCCCCCATAGCACCAGCATCAGCAAGATTGCACCCAATAAGCTCAGTTCAGCAGGATTTAGGTCGTACCTCCGCCACCGTGAGCTTGGAGGTGAACTGCCACGTCTCATAGGCCGAGTTGGGCAGCTTGTTGATGCCCAAGTCCTCGCTGGCGCGTCGGATCTTGTTGCACAGCAGACGCACCGTTTGCTGGCGGGAGATCTCCATCGCTGGACTGATGTTGGCATTGCCACGCGAAGATGCCGCCTCAGCCTCGCGCAACACCGCTGGCTCCAGCGGCATCTCCACCTGTGGGTTCCAGATGTTGGACAGCGTCGTCGATGGTGACGGATCCTCGCGATCGCGCTTCTTGGAGCTGCTCGAGACCAATGCGATCGATCCAGCACCACTGCTAGGCTTAGCAGGCAGCGGTTTCGCAGGCTCTGCGGGCTTGGGAGCAGGAGGCGGAGAGGCGTTGCCCGTGGCCGCCGCCATCGACGCCAAGATGGCGTCCAGCGGATCCGCCATGTTGAGCAGCAAGTGCGGCGAACCTCTTGGACAAACCCATCGTCTCCAATATACGGTACATCTCCGCTAAAGTTCGGTAACGCACCTGGGGTTTTTCAATCCGGCCCGCTCCGTCGTCAAGGTTTTATGCTTCGATTATTTCCGATCGATTGGCTGGCGGAGAGCTGCCCGTCTTGCGATCCCTCGAGACTGGGACTTACTTTGAGTTTTGCAGTAACTCTCGCAGCAGCTTTCATCATGGGTCACCGTAAGTTCGAGGCCCCGCGCCACGGCCACCTGGGCTTCCTGCCCAAGAAGCGTACCAAGCACCACCGCGGCCGCGTTCGCAAGTTCCCGCGCGATGACGCGTCCAAGGCGCCGCACCTTACGGCCTTCATGGGCTACAAGGCCGGCATGACGCACATCGTGCGCGAGGTGGACCGCCCCGGCTCGAAGGTGCACAAGAAGGAGGTCGTGGAGGCCGTGAGCATCATCGAGACCCCCCCGATGGTGGTGATCGGTGTCGTCGGCTACCTGGAGACCCCGCGTGGCCTGCGCACGCTCACCACTGTGTTCGCCGAGCACTTGAGCGAGGAGGTGAAGCGTCGCTTCTACAAGAACTGGTACAAGTCGAAGCGCAAAGCGTTCACCAAGTACGCCAAGAAGTACCAGACTTCGCCGGCGGCCATTGAGAACGAGCTCAACCGCATCAAGAAGTACTGCCAGGTGGTGCGCGTGCTCGCCCACACGCAGGTGCGCAAGGTGAAGCTTCGCCAGAAGAAGGCCCACCTCCTGGAGGTGCAGGTGAACGGCGGCTCGGTGTCCGACAAGGTGGACTTCGCCAAGTCGCTCTTCGAGAAGCAGGTGCCGGTGACCGCCGTGTTCGGGCAGAACGAGATGATCGACATCTGCGGCGTGACCAAGGGCCACGGTATTGAGGGCGTCATCACCCGTTGGGGTGTGACCCGTCTGCCGCGTAAGACTCACCGTGGTCTGCGCAAGGTCGCTTGTATCGGTGCTTGGCACCCGTCGCGCGTTCGCTTCACGGTGCCGCGCGCTGGTCAGCACGGCTACCACCACCGTACGGAGATCAACAAGAAGATCTACCGCGTGGGTGCCGCTGGCGACAAGAAGTCGTGCATGACGGAGCAGGACCTGACGGAGAAGGACATCACTCCTCTGGGCGGCTTCCCGCACTACGGTGTGATCAACGAGGACTGGCTCATGATCAAGGGCGCCATTGTGGGCACCAAGAAGCGTGTGCTGACTCTCCGCAAGTCGCTGCTGGTGCACACCAAGCGCTCGGCTCTCGAGGAGATTAACCTCAAGTTCATCGATACCTCGTCCAAGTTCGGCCACGGTCGTTTCCAGACGCTGGAGGAGAAGGCCAAGTGGATGGGTCCGCTCGCTCGCCAGAACCGCGCTTAAGTCTCGCTCGAGACTTGTGGGCAATGCTGTTCGGTGGTGGGTGCCTCTTGTGGGCGCTTGCTGCATAGCCGATCAGTACTGAGAAAGCTTTAAGCTAACATGCAAAGAAAGATACTGCTCTCACTGAAAAAGTGGCTCATGGTTTGAGATTCCATTGCATTAGGAGAAGCCTTCTAGAAATCTAGAAACACTGGTGCTGGACGAAAGTTGTTCTTTGCTATGTTGTAGAAAGTTCGAAGCCAAGGAGGTCGGTCCCCACTGCAGCAATCAGGAGCTCCGTCTACTGCAAACGACCAACGATGTCAACAACCCAACCCAACTGCACTTGTCTTTCTAGCAAACACTAGTCGCACTCTCCCATTCTTGCTGCTTCCTGCTCTCTTGCCAAAACGAAAGTACCAGTATCACTGTCGTTGGGGACAGCCAACCTCAGACCGCACCTGCCGTCGACATGTTTACTCGGTTTTCTTCTTCTGGCTCGAGACCGGCTTCTTGACGAGGCTGAGGTCCAGACGGAAGAGCGCCATGCACACGAGGAAGAACGCCAGGAAGGCCGACACGAGCAGCAGCGGCTCGTGCAGCATGAAGCTCTGCGGGAAGTCGAAGGTGACTTCGAACGGCACGTTGTGCGCGGCCACCACGTTCTTCTTGTCCAGAATGAGCACGGGGCGGCCGATCGCAGGCGTGTCCAGGTACGTCTGACGCGTCGCCTCGCCCGTGGCGTCAACACTGAAGGGCACATTCACCTGCACATTCGACGCGCCTTCGGGCAGGATCACTTTCACAGTGAGGTCGTCCACGGCAGCGCCCTGGATGGGCGTGGAGAAGTCGATCTCCAGCTTGAACTTGTCGCCGACATGGGTGAGCACGGAGTGCGTGGGCACCGAGTAGCCCAAGTACCACTGACTCTTCCAGCCGCCGAAGAGCGGGAAGCGCGGCTTGAACTCGAGATCCTGGTACGACCCCGAGGACCCCGCCGGCCGCAGTCGCGACGTGGAGATGTTGCCGATCTGGTCGCGGTAGTACACGTTCACGGAATCCTTGGGCAGATGCGCGTGCATCTCGTGGAAGGACGCGCCGTGCTGGTGCAGCTGCACGTAGTCGTAACGGGAGAATCCGCCCTTAAGCTTGGCACCGGTGTGCTCCAGGTCGTACACCTCCTCCACAGACACACGACCCCACATGGACACCTCGATCTCGCGCGTGAGCTTCGTCACCGTCATGAAGGGCGCGTGGTTCTTGTAGTGCAACCTAAGTGGCGCGGCGCTGAGGACAGCGGCGAACGGCTCAATGTCGGTGTACGGTCCGCAGGTGATCACGGAACCCTTGCGCGAGATGGGCTCCGCACTCTCGAGGCTCTCAACCTTACCCGACGGCAATTTCAGCTTGGTAGTTTGCGTCTGAGTGACGTAGGGCGACGTCACCAGGTGGTTGGTCTCAAACACCACGAGCTGCTCGTCACGTTGCGTGATCTCCGCCGGGTAGGGCGTGAGTACGCGCGTGAAATAGGAGGTAAGTTTGATCGTGCCTGACTCTCCCTTGGACACGGGCGTCTTTAGCACCACCGTGTACAGCGCCACGTCCTCAGGTGTCTTGGCCGCAGTCACATGCGCCTCAGTCGCAGGCACGACCTCGCACGCTGTCTTGCCGCACTTGGCCGACACGTAAGCCAAGTGCATGTCCAGCGCCCGCGGGAACGCCACCGTGTACTCCGCCACCTCTGCGTCTGCACCAACGAACTGGAACTCCGTGTGATCACGCACCACGTGCTTGGTCAAGTCAAACGTGCGCTTCACCTGCATACAATTGGTAAGTCAGCAGGCCGCAAGCAAACAGGAAATGGATCCTTTGCGCTTGGGAATGAGGCAGCGTACCGACTGGTTAATGATCGCGCCTTGCGCCACAGTCAGAGCTATCATCGCCACTGCGAGAATCCGCACGGAGCGCCACGGTCGCGTCATTGCCATCGCCATCGCCATCTCTTCCTTCCTCTCTCTGGAGCTTGGGGATTGCTTGAAGGTCTGGATTCGCTCCTGGAGCTCCTCGTGTCGCGTTCAAGGGATATCCCCCTCATCCGGATACGTGGCAGCTCTATCCGGATCTATGCATATTCTGATTGGTAAAAATGCGTAATTGCTGTGAAATGTTTGCTGCAACTTGAATGACGACATGGGATTGGTCATAAATAAAACCCAGCGATACGAGTGGGTGAAAATGAACCGCGGAGGTTCGTGGCCAGTCGATTGGCCCCGCTGCGGAGCTTTCCAGATCGTCTTCCCTGCAGGCCCCCAAACTCCCGTCTGTCCTTCGCGAAGCAAGACAAGAATGCTCGCGCGCGTTTCCCGAGTTGCGCTGCGCAGCGCCGCGGCGCGCCGCACGGCGGCCGCCAACAGCACGCGCCTCAGCCAGGTGGCTCTTTTCTCGTCCGAGGCGGAGCCCAAGACGCCCGTCGATGAGATGGCGCTCACGCCCAAGGTGCAAACCGTGCTGGACCAGATCGTCTCGCTGAACATGATCGAGATCGCCGAGTTGTCGCACGCGATCCAGGTACGGAAATAGATACGAGGGCGGACGATCGCGATGCATTGTACTAATGCGGTTTGATGCGCGACTTTGTAGGAGAAATTCGGCATTGCCGAGTCGGCGTTCCAGGTGGGTCTGGGTGGCGGTGGCGGCGCCGGCGGTGCGGCCCCCGCGGCTGAGGAGGCGAAGGAGGAGAAGACCGCGTTCGACGTGAAGCTGGCCAGCTTCGATGCCAAGAGCAAGATTAAGGTTATCAAGGAGGTGCGCGCCATCACCGGACTGGGCCTGAAGGAGGCCAAGGAGCTCGTGGAGGGTGCCCCCAGTACAATAAAGAAGGACGTGAAGAAGGAGGAGGCCGACGAGCTGATCGAGAAGCTGAAGGCGGTGGGCGCGGTCGTGGAACTGGAATAGAGCTTGGTGCGGGAAACGGCCGTTCGTTTTTTCTGCCGGGCGGAGCGGAACGCCTCGCTCCCCCGCGCGGCCCCAGTTAGAACTGTGTTTTGTTGTTGTTGCCTTTCTTCTTCTTCTTGTCTATCCTTCCTATGGAGAAGGCAGCCTGCTCTATCGCCCCCTTTGACTTATAAGGCGGCACGCTCACCTTGAGGGCGAGCCAAATGCCGCCGAGTGTCGACACCTTTGACCTTGGGCACCCAGCACGTCTCTGATCTGTTCGGGGGAGGGCAGTTATGAGCCCCACGCCTTTTGCAACCCAAACAGTAGCCTCTTTGAAAACCGGCATCTTTCCGATAGGTCCAGTGTTTGGGTGGAACATGGATTGGCGTCACGCACTCGCCATCACCGAAAGCAAGACGCAATGGACGCGCTCAAGAAGAGCTTCCTGGGCGCGAGCAAGGGCGGCGACGAGGTGGCGGAGCGCCACGAGCGCTGCGAGGAGATGCGCGAGACGTCGCTTGCCAAATGTACGTTAGAATACTGCAGCATCTGTCCAATTTATAGGCCGGAAAACGTGGTCTGATGAGATTCGTTGCGAATGCCAGGCTCGCGTGTGACGTTCCTGGTGGACATCATGGAGAAGATGGGCTGCAAGATGGACAGCAGCTTCTTCTCCAGCGTGGACTGCGAGGGGAAGATCAATGGCGGCTTCCATCTGGACGATGAGGGCAAGCCAGGGGTAAGTAAACACACATGCGTGGTGGAAAATGGGCGGTGTGCTTCGGGTTGAGGTGGCTGACGACTGAGTTGCGGTGGTGTGTTCTGCGCAGGTGGTGCTATGCCAGAACCACATCCCGGACCAGGAGTGGATGGACCGCACGATGGCGCATGAACTGGTGCACGCGTTCGACCACTGCCGCAACAAGATCGACTGGAGCAACTGCGAGCACCACGCGTGCAGTGAGGTGGGGCACTGCCATGGGTTGGGAGGCGAGAGATGACAAGCAGTGACTAACGCTTCCAGCGCTTGTTGTTGTTGTGCTGCATCGATAGATTCGCGCAGCGGCCTTGAGTGGAGACTGCGATTGGAAGTTCGAGTTTTTCCGCAAGAATTTCAACATCAGCAAGCAGCATCAGGTATGTGTCGCTCGTCTGAAGGGTTGAGCTCAAGTCGCCGCCGAGCGCGATTCTTTTGCTTTGATTGTCAATTGCTCACTGGTCGTGTACGCTGCTCTCTTCTTCTCGGCAATTCTAGATCTGCACGCGGCGGAGAGCGAAGTTGTCCATCGAGCAGAACGAGGCGTGCAAGGGAAAGGTGCGTGTTCTCTTTCTCCCTCTGCTTCCCCCTGTGTGCTCGCTTTGCAGACGCAGCTCTGAAACAGGCTGTTGACTATCGTTTTGGTAATTTGCACCAACAGGAGGACGAGTGTCTGGACAAGGTGTTCGAGACCTGCTACAGAGATGTGTCGCCCTACCGCGAGATCCCGTAGCGGCGTGCTCCATCCATTGACCAGTTGCCACCGCTCCATCCTAAGAAAACGCACAAGCCGCTGACACTAGGGCCACCGCTACATGGCTATTAGAGAGGCGACGCGGCTTGATAGAGAAACAAAGAGAGCTTCAATCTTGGCGATGATCAATGGACGAATTTGTCATTTAAACCAGATAAGTGCGTTATGACAAGCGTGTTCCGAATCTGATCTTTGGTAGAAAATTGATTGGCCGCCAAGCAGCGCGATGCAAAGCATAACAAAAGTGATCGGTTTAGGCGTCAATTGGAACGCAGAGAATACCAGAAAGCTGCTATAATCCGACAAGGAATCGACAACCATGGCGACGACGCAACCGGTGGACACCCCGTCGCCCGCAGTGGCAGCAACCGGAGATGCCCCAGCGACGAACGCAGCGTCCCCGACCGCGGCACCCGTGATGAAGAAGCGGCGTGTGGAGCGACGCGAGCGGCTGCGCAAGAGCGCCATCTGCAAGCACTTCGACAAGCCTGGAGGCTGTCCGTTCCCGGACTGCAAGTTCGCACACGGCCGGTGCGTTTCCCTCAATCTTCTGCATTATTTGACGTGTCTGGCACTAATGTCGCTTGTCTGGTGCCTGCAGAACGGAGATCGCGGACGCTGGAAAGCACTCGGTAGTAGCGCAACGAAAACTTATCCGTGAGCAGGCCGTCCACCGAGCCGAGGAGCAATTCCAGACGGCAGAGGCCGGAGCAGTCACCTCCACACGCAGAGGCACCATGGTGAGTCAGGGAGGAGATGAAGACTTCTTCTGCTGATTGGTACTCACATTGTTGGCTATGGCACCATTGCCTGGCAGATTGAGCGCTACTACACGGAGATGTTCTCGTGCGACACGATGGGCAAGCCGCTGGAAGACCAATACGTGCACATGCACTCCAACCGCCTCTGCGTGGTGGGCGTGGCAGCG
>MBAC02003680.1:0-11933 GCA_001712635.2 Nothophytophthora sp. Chile5 | reverse complement strand
CCCCCCCCCCCCCCCCCTGCCCGACGGTCGGCTGTCTGCTCATCCACCCACCATGAAGCTCTTCCTGGCTGCGCAACTTGCGCTGACGCTGCATGCGGCCTCAACGACATCTGGCGCGCTCCACCTCCGCGTTCGCTTGCACAGGACGCACGAATACGCGGTGAGCTGCGTTGGTGGCACGTCGGAGGTGAGCGTGATCCCGTGGGAGGAGCCGGGTTGTGCGGCGGGCCAACTGTGCATAGCTGCTCGCAGCGACGGAGCCTGTCCAGAGGGCGCCTCCTGCAGCCGCATCGGCGTGGACGCGAGCGGCAACAGCGTCTTCGGCTGCGTGGACACCAGCATCCTCGTGGGCGGCGTCCAGACAGCAGCTTCGGCCGATGGCGGCGACGTGTGCGATGAAAAGGCAGACGAAACACCCGTGGGCGTCGTGGGCTGGGAGCACAGCGGCTGCGTGGCCGGAGATCCGTGCGTAGCCTCGGCCAGCCAGGGTGAGTGTCCTGAGGAAGCCTCGTGCCGCGCAGTGGGCTACGCCGCAGATAGCAGCGACGTCTACGGCTGCATCGCCAACAACAGCAGCGCACGCATGGAGGGGGACTCGGGCGGCCGTACACAGCTGGCAGCAGCCTGAGTGATAGTGGCAGCGGCAGCAACGACAGCAACGGCAGTGATGGCAATGAGCAGAAGGCTCTGATAATTTAGCCGTCAGACTATTGTGTAACTTACGGATATATTCTCGGCGTTGGTCTGAGCTCATTCGATTTTTTCATAAAACTCGGTTGCAAAGTTTTGAATTTTCACGTTAGAAACGGCAGGGGTTTCTAATGTTAGTGGCGGTCCACTAACGAAAGCGCATCAAACAGCAGGGAGGAAAAGCGCGCGCAAGTCGAACACGAAGGCGGCGTGACGCGTCCTCCGCCTCGCTCGCTCTGCAGCAGGAACCATTGTGGACGTCGCCTCGCCCGGTCGCGGCAGCCGCAAGCGTGCGCGGGAGACAGGCGGCGGCGCCCCCACGCGCCGGAAGATGCAGTTCGAGACGGCCAGCCAGAAGGAGAACATGCCGCCCACCGCCAGTAGCTTGCGGCCGTCGGCCTCGCTCTCCAAGCCGCGGGTCTCCACCATGCCGCAGGTGCGTTCTGCCCGCCACGAAGAGGAGTAACCGCGTGCTGTATGCGTTTGTGTGTTGAACGGGTTTGGTTGTTGGTGCGTGGGCAGCTGTCGAAGCTCCTGCATTTCGGGGAGAACGAGCACGACCTGTTTCTGGTGCAGCCCGAAGACTCGGCGCGTCTGTTGCTCCTGGAGAAAGTGAAGGCGGACCCGTCGTCGCCTGACGCGTGGCTGCAGCTGGTGAAGGGCCCGCTGTCCTACGAGGTCAAGACGTACCGCAAGGTGCGGCTCTTCCGCCGCGCCTTCACCTGCATCGACAAGGTGGCCTTCGGCGCTCGGCCCAGCTACGCGGAGCTCTGGGTGCTCTTCGCCAAGCTGCAAGAGTGCGTTTTCCCTCTCATCTGTTTCCCTTTGTGTTTGCGCTCTGGCCGTGGCTGACGATGGACTGATGGATGGGATGAATGCTGGGGGTTATATTGCGGCAGGGACGAGAAGGACACGCGCAGCACTTTCAGCCGCATGAAGAAGGAGCACATTGGCGAGAACAGTCCGCTGTTCTACGAGGAGATGGCAGCCTTCGAGTACCGACTCGGTACGAAGCATGGGCTTGCCGGATAGGAGGTTGTTTGTGTCTGACTATTGAAGTGTATGGCTTGGATAGGGAATGTGTTTGAGGCGGAGGAGATTCTAGAGCGAGGAGTGGACAATGGCGTGCTGGCAACGGCTGAGAAGGAGGACTTGTATCGCCGCATCATCGTCGGGAAAGCGGGCAATGCTACTCCTTTCTCGGAGCCGCCGCATGTGGAGCCATTGCAGACGCCCCGCGGCGCCCTCAAGCAGCTTGATGTCACGACTCCGCGTGGCCAGAACAGCAATCGATCGTCGGCCACGCTCGATACGACGCCCATCACCACGCCAGTAGGGTTTGCACGCTCAGGCACGTCGACGAGCGGGTTCTCGACGGTGTCCAAGTTCCCACGTACCGATAACAAGGCGTCGGTGCTCGCCACGCCATCGCTGCCCGCGCGACCCACACTGAAGTCGCAGTCCACGTCTAGGAAGACCCAGCACACGGCCTCGCGCTTTCGGACACTTGGTGCGTATCGCTGCATTGTCGCTTGTTTCTGTGGCGTTGCACTAAAAATTGCTTGCATTTGTGCAATTGCTGCGACTTCAGGTGGCCCGCCGCTTCGAGTGATGGCCTCGACCGGCCTAAATGACGATAAGGATAGTGATGATGACGACGATGACATGATGCTCGTGAGTCCGAAGGAGGAGCACAAGCCGCTGAGTCCTGTCAAGGTATGTTGCTTCTTTCCGTGTGCTCGAGCGCTCTACGAATGCAATGCCTAATAGCGATTTGTATGTTGTGTCCGTGTGTTTGTTCAGGAGACTGCGATCAAGACTGAAAAGCAGAAGCTTCCAACTGGCGATTTCTCCTACATTACGAGCTGGAAACCTCGTGGGGTTAGTAGCAGCAGCGTCGGAAAAAGCATCGGCCAGACGACGAACAAGGAGGCGATTGACACATCATCTATCGGTAGCACCTCCGTTGCGCGAAGACCATTGGAGAACAGCATGAGTTCAGCAGGAGCAACAAATGGATTGGCGAACAGCGACACCTCGCGCGCGCATGATCGCTATCCTTCCCCCAAGCGCCAGCAACTCGACCCCGGCGTCTTATCGGTGAGAAATCATGCCGATCTCAGCCCACATTCACCCAGCTCGGTGTCATCGGCGTCCTCTCCGCCTCTCGTCTCCGTGAGCAGCTCAACACAAGACCCATTTGCGTCTCTGAGCAGCAAAGTTGTGGTACGTACAGCACTGTGTGCGTGTTGTTCTTCAGTACGAGACCTGACTCTTTATGTTGTTCTATATGTATAGGTAAATGGACTGCGATACATCAAACTCGAGCAAATCGGCAGTGGCGGGAGCAGCAAGGTCTACCGCATGCTGGGCCCTGACCTCAAGATTTATGCGCTGAAGAAGATCAAATTGAAACGGTTGGACGAGCAGAGCATCGCCCAGTACACCAACGAGATCGAGTTGCTTCGGCGGCTGCAGGGGAACCAGCACATCATCAAGCTTGTTGCTGCGGAACAGGATCTCCAGCAACGCCAAATCAATGTGGTAAGTGGGAACGAAGTGATCGGGGATCTGCGACTGCGTTGCATGTGCATTTGCTTACTTGACTGGGATGACGCGCTTTGTCTGGCTTGCTGCAGATCATGGAGCACGGCGAAATTGATCTCAGCGAGCGGCTTCGCGATCTGAAAGACGGTTTGGATGAGAACTTCCTGCGGGTGATCTGGACACAGATGCTGCAGGCCGTGGACGCCATTCATAGCGAGCGCATCATTCATGGTAAAGAGAGTCCCAAAATGAGCGTTGGGGCTGCTTGTACTGCTTCCGTTCTTACGTACCTGATGTGCCCGTGTCTTGCTTTTTTTTCCCATAGGCGATTTAAAACCTGCCAACTTCTTATTCGTGAATGGCGCGCTCAAACTGATTGACTTTGGAATCGCCAAGGCGATCTCGAACGACACGACCAACATCGAGCGCGATAGTCAAGTGGGCACAGTCAACTTCATGTCGCCCGAGGCGATCCAGGGCAATGCAGCGCCGAATGGACAGCGCAATCCTCAGGGAAAGATGAAGGTGCGTGCATGTGGCTTCTTGCATTGAGAGGTGGGGTGCGGTACTCACTCCTTTATACTTGTAATTGTAGGTCGGCCGAGCGAGCGATATCTGGTCGCTTGGGTGCATTTTGTACCAGATCGTGTACTCCAAGCCTCCGTTCGCCGACGTCCGCAGCATCATTGAGAAGTTTCGCTGTATTATCGACCCGTCTGTACCGATCCCGTTCCCGGCACTGAAGAACAAGGACCTGGAAGACGTGATCCGATCCTGTCTCCAGCGCGACCATCGTGCGCGCCCGTCGATCAAAGGTGAACACGGGTTGCTGAACCACCCGTTCTTGCGCAGCGGTGGCGTGAATGCGATCGTGTCGCCAGCCACGACGGTGACAATGGCCAACGCGCCGCAGGTGCTCTCGCAACTGGGAGAACTGCTGCGCTCCCAGGGCGTGGAGAGCAGTCGAGTACAGAGCTTCTTGTCCATCGGACAGGAGGGATTACGCGCCAGCAATGGGATCCCACGGACCCGTGGCTATCTCTACAACACGGAAGAACGACGGACGGACATCTAGCCTTGGAGGCAAGACCGACTGTCGCGTGAGTGTGAAATGAGTGGCCTGAATGTCGAAGTGCGTGGTTTCGACGGGATTGGTGATATATGCAGACGGTTTCTCCCTGAGTGATACGCTTGCGTCCTTTGTACAGTAGCTGCATGTTCGAATGCTTTAAATTTCTTCTTCCCTAGCTAGCTTTACTTTGCATCAACATCGAGCAATCTTGTTGATTAAAAGGCAAACGCCACTACCTGCTACACTTATCAGCTGCAGCGCTATCGTCGCGTTTGAGGTCCTTCGCTGTAGCTTGGGAGCTCGCGACGGTGAGACGTGGGCATTCACGACGAGCGGCGGCGACCTCAATGCACCTATGCTGTCTAACTTATATGGTTGGGTGGGTCTAGTCGTACGTGTAATCTTGCGCATCAATGCATGTAACCTGCGACGCCGATGGCTTCGTAGAATGACGCCTCCTTCCATGAGTTCAAGGTATATATTTTGTTGTTGACTATTGACGGCATTGCACACTCTTCCGCTGGTGAATGGATGAACACTAGCCTAATGTCCACTTTCGCGTTCATTGCATGAACACGAGACGCTCGTCTGGCTCATTTGCCGCCATTTTAATTGGGGGTCAGATCCCACGAGATCACGATTATTTAGTGGCCAATCTGCATAGATAACTGTTGATCAGTTCCTGGTTCGTAATCCTCGCGACGTCTCTTGAGTCAGCATGTGTTCAGCTGGCCATCAAAAATGTCGTGGCACAGTCAGGTGATCTTTGAGGGATGGGTGAGCATTTGCTTTCAAACTGCTCTCGACAGTGCGACGTTGGGCACGCACACTGAGTGGCGACGGCCCGAAGCCACCAATCCTGCCGGTTAACTGGTAGGTCTTGTGTGTCCAAGCGTTTGACCTGCGACGCCGATGGTTCGTGCGATGTCGCTCTCTGCTGGACACTTCTGCCAACTTGATGACACAAGCTCAAGCATTTCTCCTGTGTTGACGACATAACCAAGCGTCGGCAGTAGCTGAGGTCCCCCAGTAACCAACTTTAAGCGTTGCTAGTCTTCCTTCTCGTTGGACTATACCGATACCTCCAGCCTTCATCGGACCGAAAGGATTCCCCAGCTGAGCTTCGACTATGGCTGTTTGTCAGATACGGTAGATCATCAAATTTGGACTCAATCCCCACCAAAGTTTGCAGTGACCAAACAAAGCAGCCGGAGCACGAAGGGACACGGTTCTAGTTAGTGGTTGGCTCGGAAGTCATGCGTTCGGAGATTTGATTGGTGGATGAGATTAAATCCAGCGTTGTGATCGGTCAAGCGAGTGTACTTCAACTTCGAGTTTGGCCCAAATTCAAGCAGTCGCTGTTGCGTTCACCACAGACAGATTGAAAACTCATTTCGGTATTTGCCAAAAACAACAGCATGACTTCTTGCTAGAGAGGTCGCGCGCCTGCAGTGGATTTGTATGAGACTGGTAAAGCCCAGGCGAGGGAGTTATGGCTAAATGAAAGCTGGTGGTGCTCAAGAAGAAGAACGAAAGCAACGCTCGAAGATGGTCGTAGATTGGCTTGAACTGTTCACTGCGGACGTAGCCCGTTCACTCAACGAAGAGTGCTCTCGAGTTCGTGTATTCAGGTTATTCGCCATTATGCGAAGCCACTGGCGTCGCATGCAAAATGCATGGACACGCAAGCTAACACGACTCACTCCAACCAGTTAGACGGTAAGATAGGTGCCTTCGGGCTGCGTCACTCGACGTTAGTGCCCCGCTTCTCACCGCGCTAGGCTGTTTTGAAAACGAAAGGCCTTCCATATCCGAGCTCGTGAAAATCGACTGGCTGGACGGCAGCAGATGTCGTTCAGATGGCTCCCATCTGATAACAAATATGCTGGTCAATTGGCATCGTGTGCCGGTACAGATTACCAATCAGGAACGGATCGACCGACCTCGCTGCAAAAGCACGCGCCGAACCCCTTGGCAAGGTTAGGTGGAGGCGGAAAATGGGGTCAGTTATCTTTGATCACAACGAAGTCGACATTTAACCCTCCCTTTAACAGCGACAAGTCCGCATAGCATCTTGTACCTGTAGTCTTGTAATGGGCATGAAAGCGGGAGTTGATCCAGTGCATGCATCTCTCCACCAGCGGAAAAGAGTGCAATACCTCCTTTCAATACCGCGAATGTGTCGATGGCTGCACGGCGAAGGCGGTAACGCAGACACTAGGTTTGAGCAGTAAGGTTCCAATCAAACGTGACTTGAGACGGCGTTCGTCTTGGCTATTGTGGACACTCAACCCTCGTTTCGAAGGCGCGCCATCACGCCATTCTTCCATCGAGCGATTGCGCGCCAGCGAAGCCTCCATCTCAGATCCCTTCGACCCGATTCGCAGGTGGTGATCGACCGTCATCACTCGGTCTGAACGCAAGTCCCACCGAATAAACGGCAAAACAAAGGCCCGACCAAACAAGAACTTCAACCGAGTGTTTTTCCCCTAGAATTGTCGGTTTAGGTTGGCTGTGCTCACTCAAATCACGCAGAAACCGGTCGACTCTCCACGATACGGGGATGCGTTTGCGGATTTCGCACAACTTCTGACCCCAAGGCGCATGACGGTCAACATGTTCGTGGGAATCCGGGCTTTCGTCACAAGTCAAAGCATATGGATGGCCACGACGCTTCACCCATAAAGATCTATACATGTAGAAGACCATCCGGAGCTTCGTTAGGGACTGATGTTGCCCTGAGGCCAAGCTGTTGGTGGTTCGTATCACCTCGATGAGAAGCCCAACCCAACAAGTCACCGCTCGAAATCGGTGTTCCGATTTCCTGTTCGGAGCCGTCAGGGTATGTCATTCTCCATTTTGCCAGCCAACCGCCAAGCACCAAAGTTCATACAAGACAGATACTCTCCAATGAGCACCGCGAACCTGCACCCATCGGGACGCAACGCCCCCTCCAGCTTCGCCAACAGCGGCCACGTCACCCTTGAGATGACCAACAAGTCAGCCTACACCGACTTCGCCAACACGCCTTATACGCCTGGTGTACATGCGGCCATGCTCGACCATGAGGCGCCTCTGCACGAGACCAACCGCAGTCAATACACCCTCCACGACGATACCCGCCGGAAACTCCCGTTTATCACTGCTACTCCTCACTTGCGCGAGTGTCTAGCCGAGTTCCTCGCCACTGTCATGGCTATCGGCATTGGACTGGGTGTGAACAGCCAAGTGATTATCTCGCAAGGCGAAGCGGGAGATACGATGACTATCTGTCTGGCGTGGGGCATCGCCGTCCTCATGGGCGTCTACACTGCCGAGCGAGTGAGCGGCTCGCATCTCATCTCGGTTATCACGTTTACGAACGCGGTGTACGGCCGCATGCCGTGGTGGAAAGTGCCTGGATACCTTTGCGCTCAGACGCTTGGGGCCTTCGTCGCCGCGGCGATGATCTACCTGCTACACCATGAGCGCATCGCGGAAATGGACCCCAACAAGGAGATGTTGCAGAAGCTCTTCGTCACGTACCCGCATGGGGTCTCCAATGCCACGGCGTTCTACACGGAGGTGTTACTGTGTGCCTTCGTGATGTCGGCGGCCTACGCTATCCACGACCAGCGCAACCGCTCGCCGGGCCCAGTGGGCTCGCCCTTCGCCTTGGCGTTGCTGGTGATGGCTGTCGGTGCGGCGTTCGGCATGAACACTGGACTGGGCGTGAGTCTGAACCGCGACTTCGGCCCGCGAGTGTTCGCGTATATGGTTGGCTTCAACTCGGTCTTCACGGAGTACTCGTACTACTTCTGGATCCCGATCGTGGCGCCGTTCGTGGGAGGCGTCCTCGGCGCTGGCGCGTATATCCTGTTCGTGGAGATCCAGCACCCGAAGAGCCAGTAGATCGTCGTTGTAGAGAGCGCGTAGCATCGACGCAGTAGTAGTTTTGCATTGCGGTGGACTCCGTTGAGGACATTGGTTAACATTCGCTGTTGTTTTTTTTCTGGTTTTACAAATATATTCATGACACAAAGACAAATAAGCATGCAATTTTACAGGCACTGACGATATTCATGTCTTTTCAGTGTTGTCCCGGATGGCGTTCATGCAAAGATGAAGGCTTTTCTATGAGAGATTGTCTACAACGCATGAAGTAGCACGTCTTGAGTTATTGAAATTGAGGCAGCAGCAGCTGAAGCCACCAAGGGAGTGCTGGCAAATGAGCAGTCAAATGCTGGGGTCACCAAGTCCTATCAAACTTGCTCGTGGACCTGCTGGTTCTGAATGAACTTCTTCGCTTCGTTTCGTTTCGCAGTTAGGTATATCGCGTCAATTGAGGATGGCAAATGGGGGCGGAGAATGGGGTCAGCTATCTCTGCGTGATCTCGTGTGACTGACTTGACCCCAATTAAAATATTGACAAGGCAGTCAGTCATGCCAGCACCTCGTATCTATGCAAACAGGGAAGTGAAGATTGGCCAAGCATTCAATCGCCAGCGGTAAAATGTGCGATACATTTCTCCTGAAGCCAATAGCAAAGGGCCTCGAAAGTGTAGACATTAGCACCACGAAGGCGGGACCGCAGACTCCTGATCAGTGTTTTGGCGGTAACTAAGCTGCTTCTTCTGCTTTAATCAGCAAGACGATCCGGCAAAGCGAAGATCCATTCAAGCTTAAGATTTCGTTGATCAGAATATTAGAATGAACTGCCGCGTCTCCGTTAGCACCGAAAGGCGCGCAATCTCCGTCGCGAGTGGCTCGAATTCAGTGCTATCGCCTGCTTCCTTCGTCGAGAGTTTACGCGCCAATGACGCCTCCGTTTCAGATCATTTCAGGCCTGAGCCGCGTGGTGACCGGCCATCATCACTTGTTCTGGACGCACGCTCCGCCGAATAGTTTGGCAAAATCAACAGCGCGACCAATGAGAACTTCAACCAAGGTGCTCTTCCCTGGAACGGTAGATTTGGGTTGGCCCTGCTCGCTCGACGCGTGCAAAGACAAGTCGAGCATTCGCGATACGGCGGCGAGTGCGAGGATTTTGTGCGCCTTCTGAACTCCCAGTTCAGCATGGGCATGAGAATCTGGGCCTTCGTCGCATATGGAACCGCAGCACCTGGGCGGCTGTCCACGCACCACCCATAAATACCCATAGAAACCCGATGTTAGTTCAGAGCTACCACAACGGCAAATTGGTAGTGGCTCCTACCGCCTTCATGAGAAGGGCTCTGTAGTCCAACTCTCGGACTTTTCGCTTCGCTTGGATCTGTCATTATTCATTTCACCACACAACCATCAAGCAACACAATTCACTGTGCAAGACTCAACACACACTCCAATGAGCTCTGCGCTTCCTCCATCGGGACGCAAGGTGCGCATCAGCAGCATGGAGGCGTCCAGCTTCCCCAATAGCGGCCAGCTCGTGCTGGACATGACCGACAAATCCGCGTACACAGACTTTGCCAACACGCCCTACACGCCCCACATCCCAATATTGCGCGAACACGAGGCGCCTCTCCACGAGACCAACCGCAGTCAACTCCAGGTCCGAGAGGAGACCCGCGAGAAGCTGCCGTTTGTCACCCAGAGCCCGCACTTCCGCGAGTGTCTGGCCGAGTTCCTCGGCGCTGTCATCGTCATCGGCATTGGTCTCGGCGTCAACAGCCAAGTGATTATCTCACAAGGCGAGGCGGGAGATACGATGACCATCAGTCTGGCGTGGGGTGTCGCTGTCCTCATGGGCGTCTACACTGCCGAGAGGGTGAGCGGCGCGCATCTCATCTCGGTCATCACGTTTACGAACGCGGTGTACGGTCGCATCGCGTGGTGGAAGGTGCCCGGCTACATTTGCGCTCAGACGCTGGGGGCCTTCGTCGCGGCAGCACTGGTCTACCTGCTACACTACGAGAAGATTGCGGCGGCGGACCCCAACAAGGAGACGATGCAGAAGCTCTTCGTCACGTTCCCACACGGAGTCTCCAACTACACGGCATTCTACACGGAAGTGCTGGTTTGCGCCTTCTTAATGTCGGCAGTCTACGCTATCACTGATCAGCGCAACCGCTCGCCGGGCCCAGTGGGCACGCCCTTCGCATTAGCACTGCTAGTCATGGCCGTCGGCGCGGCCTTTGGCATGAACACCGGACTAGGAGTGAGCCTGAACCGCGACTTCGGTCCGCGTGTGTTCATGTACATCGCTGGCTTCAGCTCGGTCTTCACGGAGTACTCGTACTACTTCTGGATTCCCGTGGTGGCGCCGTTCGTGGGAGGCGTCATCGGCGCCGGTGCGTATACTCTCTTCGTGGAGATCCAACACCCGAAAAGCGCGTAGAATGCCATCGTCGAAAGCGGGCAACGTCATCTCAGTTGTAGTTCTGCATCTCGATCGACACGGCTAAAGTGTTCCTTGCTCGTATAATCTAGACCCGCAGCAGCAATCTCGACACAAACGATAACTAAGCACAAGAAACAAGCATACTTCCAAAACAAAACATGGTGTTCCCGTCTCTTCAGGTACCTTCACCACCCGTGTTCGGGCTTTACGCGCTACCAGTGATGTGAAGAACGTGAACGGTCCGGATCTTGAGAAGGAGAGGAGGGGTGACTACGACCGTCGCTGGAGTTTTGAAAAATGAGCGGTCAGGTACCCGGATTTCCCAAGCTTGTCGTGAGGTAGTGACACCCGATGCATGCACACATGAGTAGCCATGCTGGAACTTTATCCGGTGTGGTACAGGAATGAAAGGATGTGAGTGCATCGGAGTCAGTAGGCTACCAAATGGGAAACTGCACTGCACCCAAGGGAACGAAATGAGTCGATCTGGAACAAGATGGCAAGCTGTGGCATTGCTACGAGGGAGAGAGCTAGAGAGATAGAGAGATGTATTGCATGCACGCTCTAAGGAGGATGCATGCTAATCCGGCCTGCATTGTTAAAAGCGTATATTCGCGCGGGTGGGTAGTGCAGATACGCAGCAGTGAGTACGGGCCATCACCATAAGTCGTCCGCATGTTTTGGTGCTTGGGGAGTGGCGACAACATACCAAAAACACTCAGTGATCGCACTAAAAACACCCAAACCCATCACTCACACTACATTCTGTATGGGAGGAGGACCCACCCTTACCCTCAATAAGGCATATACCTATACAACTTAATACTAGGGAAGGTGGGATACTTTGATGGATTGGTTACCGGCCGCGCTGCGCTTGGCCGGGCGCCCCTTCGGCGCCATGGCACCTCGCTTCGCTCGGAATTAGAGATAGAACTTCCGAGTGCGTCATGCTTGTAGTGTCCGCTCGAGGGAGTCTCCGGGGGGGACCCCCGCACTCATCATTTCTTCGGTGCTCCGCTTCGCTTCGCGACCTCCACAATGGTGCGTTTGTCCCCTCCCTGCGACTCTCCTCGCTCCCGAGAGTGGGTTCAGTCCATTCTTTGTGTTACAGGTGTTAGACGTCGCCTATCCTTCTGAGTGTTTTTAATGCAATTTCTGAGTGTTTTTAATATTTTGTCGTTCAAGCCTCCGACGATGTTAACTCGGTAGTCGAAATTCAATCGCTGAAAGGGTAGTAGGGCCTTGGGTCGTTGTCACGCAGCAGCATATTTTCTCCAGGCCAGCACGATTGCACCGACAAACCTG
>MBAC02003662.1:0-20646 GCA_001712635.2 Nothophytophthora sp. Chile5 | reverse complement strand
GTCCCGAAAGAGTGACAAAGTCACTCTTTGTGTCACTAGACCAATACCGGTTTTACCGTGACTGTGAAAGGGTACAAACCGTACCCAATCACTTTGTGTAAGGGGTACTCGAACGTACCCCGTTACAGTGGCTATCCCGCCAACACTGAGCGGGGTGACTGCTATGGAAAACAACAATTCATGCGCCAGTACGAGACCTATTGTAGGCAGTTGTCTATCCTGGAGAGCGCATTCTTCCGGCTTTTTGGTGGGAACGTGTGTTGAAGACGAACACTGTCGATTGATAGCGCTGTTTGGCATCTGCAAGGCCCTGAATGTAATTACGGAGACCAACTGGGTCGACTATTTCTGGGAGGGCCGCATCACGGGTGACATGGATTTTGCAAGGTGAAGACGATCGTGAGCAGCAAACTCCGTGTGGATCTTCATCTAACTGACTCCAACTCCCGTGTCTCGAAACTGGTATTCGAGACGTACCATATACTGGAGCATGCGAACATGGAATGGATGATGAAGCACGAGCCAAGATAGGCCGTAAAGTACCCTATCGACGCCCTGAGTTCTGACCAGTTCCAACGCACCATTCGGGACGAAATGGCCCGCGAATCAAGCAAGGTGTTGTGCAAGGACGCGGTGACCTTCACATCATGGCTACGTTCTAGATGCAATAAGTATTTGCGGAGGGAACCATCATCAGTGTAACGAGACCAAGCCAACCAAAGCAGAATATCGGTAAGAAAGCGAGTGCAAAACCCTCGCCGAGCAAGTTGATGGCGACTGGAGATGGGGCGACCCCAAGACGACGTCGCACGTGGCAGCGAGGAGCACCGCGTTAAGGACTGTTCGCAGGCGATAACTGGGGGAGCCGAAAGCATTCTTCGTGCTTGGTGTGAGAAGAAGGCAGGGACTCAGGCGTCTCAACGACGTTCACCATCGGTTTCTTCGTCGAAGAGCGTCGAGGCCCTTCAGTTGACCGAGATGGCTTTGAAGTTTAGAAATACGTGTACCGCCCGTGGCGAAGACACACTTGAGGTGACGAAAGTTCTGCTGGATTCGGGGTCAGATCAATGTGTTGGCATTCTGTGATTGGACAGAATGTCATTGCTTACTTAGGTTTTAGCCAATTAACTCGGTCCCCCTGAATGGGTGGCCCGTAGCAACTACCGGCTAAGTTCAGTCTCGAGTACCGAACCAAATTTCACACAAAGTCAAATTTGTCTTAAAGCCCCGAGGTCTTCGGAGCGCAGAAGAGGCACGCTTCAGCGGAAGCTTACGTAACGGTTGCAGTGACCCCGCTACATCAGTGACTCTGCTGTGTTGTAGCACAACATACACAAGCTAGTTCCAATTTAACGTGATTGTCTAGCGTGCGATACGTGACGTTGCGAAGGTGCATTCTGAGATTGCGGATTGTAGGCTTCTCCTAGGAAACTAGTAGGAAGGAGCATCCTATGGGAAGAAAACGCGATTGCCAAAATCTACTTGAAAATAAGTTCGGCGCGCATGGCCAAGCCTAAGCTATCCTAAGCTATTGAGCGACCGAAGACGGTAAGCGACGAACTGTCGGTAACCCACTCTCAGCACCGAGATCCACTGGGTGTATTCAAAAGACAACACGCCAGGGGGGAAACAAGCAAATATGGAGGCAAACGCCAGTACCGCGCGCAATACTATCCAATACGCCTTGGCACCTTGGGACCTCTACGACACTCAAGGTGCTGTGAATCCTGAGCCAAACGTTGCGATGCGCGAGATCTTCCGGCGCTTCCGGGCCTCACGCGGGAAGTTAATCTATGGGCGTGGTGTCACTGTAGCATCGCTGAAGATGTCATGGAACGCCTTCATCCGCCGTTGGAATGTTGAGCCTGACTTCGCAGCAGTATTGAGAGGACGCGAAAGCTCGCGTCGTCGATATGGACTCGGATCACTGCGCCAGGAACTCCACAACGCGTGCTGGGATAATGATCGATATTGCTACGTGAACATCGTGGAGGCGTGTCCGCATTGCTCGGCGAGCTTGCCGCGGCCAACCCGCGCTGCGTGGGATGACGACGCCCGCATACAAGTCGTAGCGGGCGAAATGTGGAGTCTCATTGGCCGATACGAGCGCTCGCTCGCTCAAGCTAGGCACATCGAAATGGACCAGACGTGCCGAGACCCGAACGAAGGCTGGTTGGCGCGGCCTCGTTCATATTGCGAGGTCGATTCGGCGTGGCTGCGTTTGCCGCCCCTCTATACGCAGAACATGGCTCCCGTATATTCTCCACGGGAGGATACCCAAGCCGTCGGACGCGGTATCAAAATTCAACTGGAATGTGCGCGGGGAAGCAGCCTCCGATTCGAGAACGACGCGCGCGACCGCGGGGAATCCCATCATCTGCGTGCTACCGCATCCAAGGCCAGTACCAGCGAGCCATCCACGAATTGGCACTGCTGAATGCCAGCCCTCAAACTCCATGTGGTCCACACAATCTACCAGCAAAACCGTATTTGAACCGGTACCGAATTCCGAGCGGGATCAGAATCCAGCCACCAAACCTGCCATAACATGAGCGCGAACGACGGTAATGGCGCCGTGAATGGCAGCGACGCTGGGTCGCTGGACCTGCTGAAGAACCTGCTGATCCTGCAGCACCAGGCCGTGAAGGCTCTGATCGTAGAGGTCCACCAGCAGACGGAGGCCTACATCCAGCAGTACGACCGCCATCCGTTCACGCAGCAAGTGGCGGCGGCGGCTCACGCCGACAAGGTGCCTCTCCGCGAGCTGTCCACGTCGGCGTTCGCGCAGACCGACGGCTGTGTGGTGTCGGCGCTCGTCCAGGAGGCCATCAAGGCCGCGTGTGACGCCGACGCGTGCATCGTGGAGCCCTCGCAGCTCTCGACGTTCCTGGCGATGGCGCATGAGAAGATCAAGACCAGCGACGACCGCGTGCACGTGCTGTTCGTGTTGGACTCGACGTTGACGAACGCACGGCAGCTCCTCAAGAAGAAGAAGCAGAGACAAGCGGTGGATGCTGGCGGCTCGAACCGCGAGGCCCAATGGGCCGAGAATAAGCTGCGGCTCTTCGAGCGCGAGAAAGGCTACGACCTGGTGGTGGACTGGTTTGCCGAGTGCTGCAGCTACACAGACGAGGGCAGTCGCGCGCTGACGGAGCTGGTGCTGCTGGTGCTGCAGCGCAATCTACCCATGCTGCCACTCGTGCGGAAGACGATGGTGAAGAGGCTGAACTCGCTGAAGAAGGTGGTCTCAGGCAGGAGCAACAAGGAGCTGTTCCTGAGCGTGGTGACCCAGTACCGCGAGATGTCGTATCAATAGCGCACGCCTGGCTGGCTGGGAAAGAGGGAGGCAGGTCGTCTGGCGCTTATTATTAGTTCGTGAAACCCACGCGTCGATAGCCGCTGGCAATCGCATCAGCCCGTCCGTGCTATTCTGAAATCCTCCGTGGAGCAGTGGCTGCTTCATTGTGCGTGCGTTCCATCCTCTCCTCTTGCCGTTCACAGCTGGCTGCTTCCATCTCTCTCGTCGTCCTGGCGGCGACTCGTATCAACAGTAGACAGCGAGATGGAGGGCTTCTTGGACCATCTGGAGTCTCCAGGTCCGGCGAAGCTGGCCATGCTGCACAAGAAAACCTGGACGCGGCGCTTCTTCAAGCTGAACTCGACCTTCCACGTGCTCGAGTTCTTCACGGACGAGATGCAGCAGACGCGCAAGGGCAAACTGGAGCTTCGCGGTGCCGTCGTGGCCACTGCTGACGAATTGGGCGAGCTCTTGTTGAGTAGCAAGGCCGCAGTGGAGAAATCGCGGCGATTCGTCTTCCGAGTCACGGAGAACGGCAGCAAGACCCACCACTACCTCTGCGCTGAGATCGATGCTCGTGCTTTGGCCACTGCCAGTCGGGAGTACATGGAGGAGTGGGTGCACGCCTTGCAGACCAGCGTACTCCACGACCACTCAGGCTCGCTCGCGACCGTGGGATTGAGCGAACTCAACGCGCAGATCGTGGCGTTCATGAACCACATGCATCTCTCCGCACACGTGACTAACCGAAGCCACGAGCATGGGAAAGCCGGCTACGAAGTGACCGTGAAGGCGTGGATTCTTGTCCGAGAACTCGTGATGGACGACGCGGAGGAGGAAGACGACGGAGGACGCCGGTCCGTCGGCAGCGGAGACATGTCGTGGCAGATCCTCGAGTACTCGTGTGCCTGGAAGCTGGTCAAGTCCACGGCGGAGCTTCGAGGCTTGGACAGTCAATTACGCCAGTTCTTGGGCGTGGAACTGCGAGATCTGGCGTTCCCTGCCTCCACAATCGCCACCAAACTCAAAGAACTGCATGTCCACGCTTCCTCGAGTCAGAAGGAAGCTGAGAACCTGCAACACATGCAGGCGGTTGACACGTACTTGCAGACGTTGTTGTCGTTGCCGGCGTTTTCCTCGTTCGGCAACGAAGCGAGCACGATGCTGGACACCTTCTTGGAGATGTCGTCCCACCTCGCGTCCTTCCGGAAGCTGGAGAAGGAGACGGGAGCGAGCATGCACTTGCGGCAACGGAACGTCGTGCCATGGGAGGGTCGAGAGCGCTTCGAAGTGCTCTACAAGACGCATCTGGAGGTGATGGCAGCTCAGGGAGAACGGACACGTCGGGCCGATGAAGCCAGAGCGGCTTCCCACCGGAAGGAGTTGAGAGCGGAGCGTCCGCACCAGCATCAGCATCACCACCGCCTCCACAAAGCCGATGACATCGACATCGACGGCGAAATTGAAGCGCAAGAGCCAGATGCCGCCATCGTGACGCCCCTCCCGGCTCCTGCGAAGCTGGCCGTGACGGCTGAGGTACGTTCTCTATCAGAGGTGTGTGTCAATTCCCATTGCTAACTGTCTGGTGCTGTCGTAGGAGGCTCGTCTGGGGGAATCTGTGCACGAACGCATTGCGCGAATCGGTCAACGACTCATCACGGAGGCATTCGAGACGTAGACGACGCCAGCATCGGAGGTCTAGGACTCACCTACGAAGACGCAGTGGCATTTCTCCTTTGTTTTACGCTCTTGAACACTAGGAAAAGCAGCCCGAAGTCAGTATCAGTGAGTCAGGCACCCGCTGCTTCCAACCCACGACTACCCAAACGAATTTGACCTTATTGACGCCGCGTTTCCGCCTTCCTTGGCTGGTTCGTTACCCTCCGACCTTCTGGCTTGACTTCACCATTCGTTTTCGAAGTCTTCGTCACTGTAGCGGTCGCCTGACCGGGTTGCTGGGGGTGTTCCATCAACCCCAGTATCACACTCGCGCTCTTGCTGGTCATTGTTCCCAGGAGAACGCACGTCTTCCTCGAGCTCCTCGTCTCCATCGTTGTGGAAGTTGTCTGCGTATCGCCTCCACGAATCCTCCAGACTCGCTCGACTCGTCTCAGGCGACAACGAAGACACGGCCGAGTGGCTCGGCGTCGCTTCGGGCTCTCCGTTCCCCGCCGCTTCTATCTGAACTTGAGTGTCCAGCCCCCACTGCTTGCCTTCGTCCTGCGTCTCCTCGTCGTCTTCTTCCGCTTCGGCAACATCAGCAAGCTGGCCTTGCAGAACGCTGGAGTTGATCACACCTTGAGTGATTTCAGAAGCAGACTGAGACAGCACGGGAGGAGAGGGCGAGCCTCCGTCGTTGTTGTCCGTCGCGTCGATAGCTTCGCTTCCGCTCTTGCATCCAATTGACAGCGTTGGACTGTCCGATAGCGCGATCGGAGAGCAAGTTTCAGCGGAAGATTCGTGGCTTCTATCGCGCCCGGAAGAGATGGAGGCACGAAGTTTGGTCACCAAACTTGCGCCGGATGTCGTCGAGGTTGACGGAGACGTCGGCAGGTCTGCTGGCTTAGCATTATTCTGCGACGAAAGCCCACTGCTCGCAGATTTCTGGGCGGTTGTTCTTCCAGTCGATCGACTGATCCCTCCAGAATTGACTTTGCCCGATCGATAGGCGGACAGCGTTTTAGTTGAAGTGACTGCGTCGATCTCCTCGCGTTGATAGTCGACATCCACTGGTCCGCCCAGCTCCTTCAGCATTTCCAACGCCGCGCGATGCTCCGCCTTGAGATCCGAAAGCGACACTCCGTTGCGGATCTTCACCTCCTTCCTTGATCGGACTGGAGGCGCCAACGTCCCAGCAATAGGGACCTTCCGAGACGGCACAGCCACTGCGCGCTTGGGTTTCAGCGACTCGTGGCTCATAGTCGAGCTGGCATCCGCAGACAAGTGCTTCCCCGCTGAGTCTTTCGCAGAAGACAGTGAAGAAACCTCGCTGCTACCACGTTTGCCACCTGAAGAGCCGCTGGAACCGGCACCAGCTGCGGTCTTTGAGGGCGGGAGGCTTTTTTTACTTGCTCGCGTCTTGCTGCTGGAGCATTTCGAGGCGGTTTGTTCGGTCGTTGCTGCCATTGAAGCGGGATGTGCTGGCACTTCTGGACCTGTTGGCTCGGCTTCGTGCCGTCCGGAGTCGCGTTTCGATCGATTCGACTTCATAATGCGCTTCAGCTCGTCGAACTTCCTTGTCAGCGAGAAATCGAGAGGCGGGACATCGACGCTGCTGGCTTCGTGACTTCGATTGTTGTCCAGTTCGCTGTCGGAAACCAACTGCGCTGCTGCAAGAGCGTACCCAGGCGAGCTCTCGTCGTGCTCCACGTCATGCTCGTAGAAATCCAACGCGTTTCGATCCACGGATGAAGGAACGACGTCCAAGCGGCGTGGAGCCAGGAGATTCGAATCGCTCTGGGCGGCGGAGAGCTGGCGCTTTCCGTAGCCTTCTCTGGCATCGAGAAGCTGCGGCGAGGATGCAGTCGACATTATCGAGGCCGGGGCTGATCCGTGGCCACCTGCTAGCTGCAGCTTCGACTCCGATCGACTGGAAAAACGATCCCGCTTGGCTTTCCCACTGTGAAGCGCCGGCAGCTTGTGGCTTTCCCGTGAGGGAGGATACTCTCCTCCCGATCGCGGGTGTCGAGGCCCCGAGGTCGGCTTCTCCGGGTGATACTTGGCGTCATGCTCAATGAAGGCTTCGATGGTTGACGCGGGATGGAACAGGCCGTCGGCCGCCGCGTTCAACCCGAATTCGTCAAACGTTGAGCTGTCATGTACGCGTATAGTAGTATACGCAATGGTCAATGAGGAAGGGATTGCGAAAGGATGGCAGCAGGCACTCATTGACTCACGATTTGTTGTTGCAGACCACGAGCGTCGGCGTGGAGAAAACGTCGTGGTGCATGGCATCCAGACTGGCGCTACTGCTGTTGTTTCCAGCTGCTGATTGAGGCGACGCCTTCTTGTGGTTCGCCGAAGTAGCTTCAAGCTGGGAGTGCAGCTCGTGCAAGTCGTTGTTGTTCAGGCCAGGCTGCAGATAGACCGCACCATCCCACTCCTCACCCCCCTCTCGACGTGCCGACTTGACTGTTTTCTTTGTTTCTGTACGACACCATACAAACGCAAACAACAGTTGAGCTTCCTCGAGTAGTCAACACACTCGCTGCCGCCTGGAAACGGACGTCAAGCGGACCGACTTCGTTGTTTCTGCTCGATCGCTGGATGCAGCTGATTCGAAAGCGACGACTTCACACTCGTCAAGCGCTTTTTCCGAGTTGCTTCCGCCTTCGACCTGCGCCAACCAAGAAAGACACGCAACGGGGCAACGTCAGGTCGGCGCATACCAAGCAAAGCGTCGACTCACTAGGCCGTACGCACATCATTTTGGACGCCAGACGCGAATTCTTCGTCGGATCTGCCCAGTTATAGTCCATCCTGGTGGCGTCTTGCAGTCCCGAAGGTCCGACGAAGCCTTTTGCCAATGTGAGGCTTCAACTGTCGGTGCCTCGGACTGCATCGAAGCGTTCGTTGCTCGTTCATCGCCCCACTCCCGCCTATTTTGAATACCAAAACCGCTCCTCTATTGATAGAGGCCATCGAAACATTAGCCCCCACCACCAGCAGAGATCCATCCTCAACACTTTCATTCATCCATACCGATCCTGGGAGTTGGCCAGCTATCGAGTGGTTCTGCGTCAGCACAAAATGAGACAAGACCAGAACCAGTTTACAGCAAAAGCAGCACTTACTCGCCACGTGCTCCTCTATCCGCGCTCCAATAGCTCAATCCGCCTTTACGTCGACTGGCGTTGCGCTGGGCTCCTCCTCCTCCACGGAAGGCGCGTCCTTGCCGGTGCCAATGCGCGCTTGACTCCAATCCGGGATGACGCCGTTGTAGCCGTAGTCGAAGAAAAGCTCGTCCCCGACTTCGAGGTCTTCCTTGGCGAAAATCCCAATGCGATGGTCGCCATTGACGAGCATGATCCGGGCCTTACACTTGGGATCCGTCGAGTTGTGGTTCGCGAACTTGCTCTTGTTGCCCTTGCGTGTGGCGTCCACGACCGAGTCCTCGTTGAGGTCGAAGAGAAAGCTGATCGTCGTCTTGTCGTAGACGTTACCGCGACGCTCCGCTTCGTCCTGCGAGAGCAGCGAGCCCGTGTACTCGTAGATAAAGTCGCCTTTCTTCACTTTCTCCAGAGCATACGCTCCCCAGCCGTGGGTCTCCGACAATGCCACGCCGATCTTCCGCATTTGACCTCGAATAATGTTCACATTGCCGCAGATCTTGAGTTGCTCCGAGCGCTTGTGCTTCTTGTCCTCGTCCGCCATCAGCACCGGGAGTTCACTCGCGCCACAAGAAACACACACATCTGGGTCACATTCCCGCGCAGCAAAGTAGCACGGACATGCTGACGTTCGACACTGACCAGCTTCGCAATGGCATCCAGGGAAGCGGTTCGAGCAGTCTCGGGAGCAGCCGCACGACTTTTCGCAGTAGTGATCGCGACGCATGCACGAACACTGAGCCGAATCGCAGGAGCCCTCGTGGTTGCAGGGCACGTATTCATGGTTCGCGCCGCGGTCCTTCATGCGCTGGAACCGCGTGCGTCGCAAGTGTTCGTGGCTGTTGCCGAGTACGCCATTGCTTCTCTCACGGTTTCGGCCGAGCACTCCGCTTCTCAACAGATCCAGCTCGCAGAGCTCTCCCTCTGCCGTCAGGCTATCGCGTTGGCGCAGGAATTCAGCAATCTCAGCGCATGATCTGGTTCCCAGCATCGCTGACAGAACACACGAGATGGGTCCAATGCTCTTCTCCAACTTGGTCAGGAGAACCACCTCCGAACTGTCCAGTGTTTTGCGGTTCGAGGGACCAGATCCTGCGCTTGGTTCCTCATCAATCGAGTCGGTAGCGATCTTGGAGCAATGCGCACCACAGCGAGCGTCGCTCGATAACAGCTCTGTCTTCTTAGCGTGAGTGAAGGCACGATACACACCGTCGAAGCCAAGATACTCAGAAATATCCGCTTGAGGATCAGCCTTTGAGCGGGCGTAGGACACCCGTTTCCGTTCGTGAGGACGTTGAGCACGCAGCAGCGAAGACGCCTTGGTACTCGCTGCCGTATGGGCCCGCACCGACCGGCGCATTGAGCTGCCAGCCAAATCCTCTTCCGCATTGTTGCCGTTTCCCGCTGGGTCTTGGGTCGACGTCTGCTCTTCCACTGTTTGTGCGCTATCGTCGGGTGCGTGGTGCGACGACGGCTCTTCTGTTTCCATCGGGTACTCGCTGGGCTCAGTATCCGATGGCACATCCGCATCATCGACAGTCTGGTCTGTATTGTCCTCGCCCATGTGCTGCTCTTCAACTCGCCGCCATAGCTTGGATGAAGACTTCACAACCGGATAGCTTGGGTCAGTGCGCACGGCTGGAAGGGGCTGCTTGCGGCCGTGGTTTCGACAATTGTACATACAGCAGCGCCGGCAGAAGAACTCCTGGTACTTGACTCCCATGTCTTCATATCGTCCCGACAGCGCAGATCGCACGCCCGTCCGAGCCGCATCCTCTCGTAGGTGATTGAGCACCAAGCGGGTTGGAAGCGGCTGCAAGCGGTCACACAACTTCGCACCCGATCTCATCGCCTCGCAATCCTCGAGAAGGTTGGCTGTTGCCTGTTTCGCGTGCCCAGAAATGTCTCCATCTCCCAAGCTCTCCAGCTTCTGCAGCTGCTTCTTATAAACCTGCTCCCGAGTCACACGCTGGGCGATAGCGGCGTAGTCTGCGAACGGCTGGGCGAAGTCCCCCGTCCGCTGCAGGGCGTCGAACACGGCCTGGTGACCCCCACAGCCCGTGACGACGTATCGCAAGACGCACTCATTGATCTCGTCGTCCAGCCCCACCAGCGTCTCTTTGTGAGGTTCCATGCCGCCGAACTGCGGGGTCTGCGGTTTGTCACCGCTCCCAGAGCTGAAATACGGCACGAACCGGATGATCGGGTCGTCTTCAACCCGGTAAGTCCCGCGAGAGAGCATGCACGTCGTCGCACGTCGGATCGGCGCGATTTTGCTCAGATACGTCACTTTCTCGGGGTAAAGTTGTTCAGAATGATCCGATTCGGTTCGTCCGACCGAGTAGTGCGGCTCCGGCGCCTTCCCGGTCGCAAACGTCATGTTCTTGAGGATTTTCCGTACCGCGACCTTCTCCAGGCGGGAAATCTGGAGTGGCAGGGCTATTTTCCAATGCAAAACACAAGATACGACAGCTATCAGCCAGGAGTGTGGCAGTATGTCGAGCTAGGGACGATCGCACTCACCTCCAATAGCAGCCGCTTTCACCCGCGTAGCCGGGAGGTCCAGTAAGTACGCCGCGACCTGCTGCCTGGTGTTCGCTATAATGGCGTTGGCTCGTACAGCATGGCACTTCTTGACCAGCGGCGTGGCTTCTTCGATCAATTCGCGCACCTTCTCGTCCAACTGCAACTGCTCGCGAGCCTGAAACCATAAGGCCATTGCAATCCCAGCAGCCAAGTCAGATTCTGAGCATCCTGACCACAATATAATAGGAGGAAGCTCGTTCTCACCTCCGCCAAGGAGCCCGATAGTAACGTGACTGGCGAGGGGTTGCCAAAGGCGGGGGAGAGTGCACACTTGACCGCCAATTCTGCGTCGTAGTCGGCCAGCGGACGGTCAAATGCTAGTGAAAAGGGCGGAGACACGTCGGGCTTGTCCGGTAGTACACTTAACGGCGCATTCTCGAGCTGCACGTTGCGCCAGGCTGTGGAGTGCAGTACGACCTGGATCGCGTCTTCGTCTCGAGTGAAGCGCCGTTTGCGTGGCGTCCCCTCGTCCAAATCGACCAGCGATACGCCACCACGCAGGGCGACACGTGGCCCGCCGTCGGGCGAGCGCGGGCTCATATTGCGACGCAGCGCCTGCCGTTGACTCCGTCGCTCTTCGGCGCGTTTCTGCTTCTTGCTCTTGGCGCTCTGGCCACCCGATGGCGACGCGCTCTTCTCACCCTTCCGCAGATGCACGACGACGCCAGACACCTTCTTCTCGTACGAGATGCGCTCCATCTCGCGCTCCTGCGCCATCACGTCCGCGAACAGCACGCGCTCCCCCGTCTTGCGGTGCGTGCGCCGCTCCGCTAGACTTGGCTCCGCGTCGTCGTCGAGCGCGTCACGGGGGCGCTTGCTGGCGCCACTGGCTGTGAGGCCCACGACAGACGCGTTACCCGCCGCCATGTCCACGTCGTCTTCGCGCTTCATCCGTGCCACCTGCCTCCTTCACCCCAGTCCGCGCTAATAACCGGAGCGGGCGGGTCTTGAATGCTTGAGCTTGAATGGCGGGAAACCCAGACCGCACTTAGTCAGAAGCCTCTGTAATCTGATCTTGTCATGCATGTAACAGATTCAGCAGGATTTCAGCGAAGTTCGCACTGGAAAGATGGATGATGACAAAAGTTGGAGGCGGAGGTGCAAAAGAAGCCGGTATTTACCGGTAAAAATATCGCGGTTCTCTCCCTCACCTGCTTACCACCAAAATCGACAAAATCGACAAAACATCGGAAATGGTGATGATGCGAGGAAGGATACTGCTGCCGTTGCGGGGCGTCGCTGGCGCCGCTCTGCGCGCCTTCAGCGCCAAGCGGCAGGCGGAGCCGGCGCTGCGACTGGCGTCAGGCGCCTGTGACCTGCCGCATCCGCAGAAGCGCTCTACGGGCGGAGAGGACGCCTGGTTCATCTGCGGCAACACGGTGGGCGTGGCGGACGGCGTGGGCGGCTGGGCTCGCAAGGTAAAGCTCGACCGCTCGAGTATTTCGCGCCCGGTTGCAATACTCATGCGTTTTGCCTAAACGTTGTACTTTGTCGGGTGCGCATATTGCAGGGGATTGACTCGGGCGAGTACTCGCGGACGTTAATGCGCTCGGCGCAGTCGACGATCCAAACGGCCAGCAAGCTGCCGACGCCGCTGGAAGTGCTGACCGTCGCACATCGCAGTACACAAGTACGTCCGGATCTTGGGCTATGCTGCTGGGAAGTGTACATGCTGACGTCGATTGCTATTGTATGGCGGCGTCGCGTAGTGTGCGGGCAGCTCCACGGCTTGCATTGTGCAACTTGACGGTGCGTCTGCATGCCGTGAAGGACTGCGTTGCGGCTTGTTCGCTTGTATAGATGTACTTCGCATGCCGGTACTAACTGCTGTCTCCATGCGTTCGCGGACTGCTGCTCCGTCCTGATACGCGTAGATCTCTCGCTGCGAGCGATCAATCTGGGCGACTCGGGCTTCTTGTTGTGTCGGCTGCTGCCGCTTCCGGAAGAGGAGGGCGCTCTAAAGTGGCATGTCGTCTACGAATCTCCGAACCAGTGCCATTATTTCAACTGTCCGTACCAGCTGGGCCACGGCGGCAACGGTGACAAGGTGCGAGCGCCTGCCGCCGTCGTGTATTTGATGGCCCCACCCTGCAACTTGTGACTCGCCTCACCTTTGCTTGTGCTGCGCCGCGTTTCTGCATCTCTAGCCTGCAATGGGTCAGCTCTTCGATCTCGCCACCGAGGAAGGAGACCTGGTCGTGCTCGGCACTGATGGACTGTACGTTTCGTAGAGGAGTTGGCGCATTTCCCTGGTGCTTGGGATGTGTATACTGTAGCTCGCTGACGTGCTTCTTGCCGACAATGCAGATTTGACAACCTGTTCCCGCAGCAAATCACGACCCTCCTGGATACCGTGCTGCCGTCTTCGCCTTCGATTGACCCGCACAGTATGGAGAAAGTGGCGTCCTGCATTGCCCACACGGCGCACAAGGCGGCCAAAGGAACCAAAACCAAGACGCCGTTCGCAATGGCCGCACAGCAGGCTGGTCACGAGTATCTCGGTGGGAAGATGGACGACATCACCGTGATCACGAGTCTGGTGACGTCCAGTGAGGCGTAGGGGCAGCCGGCTGGGGTACGGAGTGTGGAATTAGCAGCGCTTGATCCAGAGGAGATGGATGTATAGATGGGAACGGCGACGCCCCTAGGACAGCCGTGCACGGCAGCAGTTTGCCAGCCAGTCCGGTCACCCAGCAAGTATCGAATCCACGCGCTTTGTGAAGCCACTTCGGTGTCCACATGCCATGACGTCAGCAAGTGCATGCCGTCATTTCCCAGCTGCATGGGCATGGACAGAAGCCTGTCTACTTCAAGCTCGCAGACAATTGTTAAACGAAGGCGCATTTGCTGCTTGGCTTTGTGAATTGCATGCAACGAGGTTCCGCGATGCAGAAGGAGCTGGAGCATTCGACTCAAATGGGGGAAAGCGGTGCAAGGCAGCACTCCCAAATGAGCAAACGACTAGCAGCATAGAGGGCTGCCTTCCATCCCACTTTCGAGATCCAGATGCAAATTGGCGAGATGATTTCAGAATGGCTGCATTGTGCCAAGCCCGAGCTGAGGCACCATGCTGCTCGGAAGCGCTCCATATGCCCTAGGTACAGCCTGACTCAGGTGGCGCGTGAAGAGCAGCTGGCTTCCTGATAACCCGCCACGACTGGATGGATGGAGTCCTCGAGGGGGAAGCCGGGAGTGGCTGCCTCGTGCCATTCAACGACCTCCGAAGGGTGTGTGAATAATACGCCACGCACCGCATGTATCGCCTTGACTGGTTGGGTTCGGCTCTGAACATCTGGCCGGACCATTTGAAGGCCGCCAGCGACGTGGCGGCGTGCGCTTCTGGTAATCACAGAGCGCGAAGCACCACACTGTTTGTGCTCTTCCATCGCCGTGCTGAGAGAAGAATCACTATCCGTGTGGATAGCATAGAGACGTCAGCTCCATGCTTCCCAGCCCGCAAGAGGACGATCCAATCGTGCGACTTTGAAAACAAACAGGCGACCGCATCTCGCCAATTGAACGATCGCTACCAGGAGCACCCGCCTCTATTTCGTCTGCCCTGGCCGTCCCTATCCTTCCCGCAGCACCATCTTCCCCCATACCATGCGGAGGCCGACCACTTCATCCCACGCAGCGCCGACATGGGAGGAAGCCTCTACCAAGCCCCGCAATTTTTCGCCAGAGCTGCTGTTCCCTATTTCCCTGTTCCCTATTTCCCGTATCCGAATAGGGGAAAAGCGGGTCGCCACCCGCGACGAAGCGGTAGAGACGCCCCTTCAGGTCCTCTACCGGACTGGCCTTTCTCTGTCGCGCCGCCTGGGCGAGTCCCCTATGTCCGGAAAGAAATGAGCACAGCTTTGCACGGGGCTAGGGCGAAGATATCGGCGCACCGCCGGGTTGCTGGCGCTTGGCGGCTGGTGACTGGGCGATAAATTACGTCGAGTAATTGTTATCTTCGCGCTTTTCGTCGTCTGTTGGCTGGCAACTGTACGATAGCCCACGATTTGATTGAGGCCCGCGGTCCGGCTCCTTCCCCCTCTCGATAAACCAAAACAAGCGGCGTGAGTAGCGGACGCAAAACCTCTACACTCCCCAAGTTTTCTCTGAAAACGGAAGGCCTAACCGGAAAGGAACAGACGCGCTCGCCTTGCTTCCTCGGTATATGCGCGTGCACTTGAGCGCTAAACACCGACAACTGAAACGACATCGAGCCCCGCGTGCGGACGAGAAAGCGAAGCCAAACACAGGACCGAGCGAGAGGAAACGCGACGCGAACGCTGAACGCCATCGCGTACAGGGAACGAATGGGAATGTGGACACGACGACTGCTCGCCGCGGCCGTTCTCCTCAGTACTAACGGCGCTTTTGCAGCGGACGGTACGGTTAGGCTGCTGCAAATGTGCATTTGCAGGATGCATGTCGACTTATTGCGCTCGGTTTAATCTCACGTTCGTGTGATGGTTTTTATCCTCGTTTTTATCGCGTTGATCAGTCTGTGCTGATGGCGAGTTCTCCGTGAGCGTCTTGGACGTCTCCGGCGTCCAGTGCGTCACGTCGGCGCCGTGCTCGGGCACGTACTACGCCTCGGGGCTCTCACAAGGCGTGGGCTCCTGTCCGAGCGGCACGAGCTGCGCACTGCTGCCGGAGACGCCTATCATGGGCTGCGCAGAGGATGGGCGCTCGGACCTCACGTACGTGAACGCCGACGGCACGCTCACGAAAGACGGCAAGTCGGTGACGCTCTCGGGCGCGTCGTCGTCGACCAGCAGTTCCACGACTTCATCCACCAGCTCCACGGCTTCGTCCGGCAGCTCAACGACCAGCGCCACGAGCAGTACGACCAGCAGCAACGCCGGGTCCGGCTCCGGCTCGACCACCAGCGCCAATGGTAACGCCGCCGCTTCTTCTTCAGCTGCTACCGCCACCGCTTCGAGTGATATTAATCCTGGCACTGTGATCGCAGGTGGGTCGGATGCCAGCGGCAACACCACCACCTCCACCTCCACCTCGTCGGCCTCGGATTCGCAGGCGACTTCCAACAGCTCGTCGTGGCACTCGGACTCGGACTCGGGCAGCAACGTGATTTCGCCCGGGAGCAGCTCGGCCAACAACCAACAGGGGTTCGACCCCGGCTCGATCCTGAGCGACGGCTCCGACACCTCCGCCGCGGCGTCCAGCGGCGGCCTCGGGATCGGCGCCATCATCGGCATCACCGTCGGCTGCTTAGCGGTTGTAGCTATTGCGGCGGGCGTGCGACTGCTCAAGAAGAGCAAAGAGGCCGAGCTGTCGACTCCAGAGGGCGCCCTCGAGGGCTATGGCGGCGGTGGCGGCATGACTCCCAAGGAGAACGTGCTGCTGCTCTAAGTTATAGCCGCCGGCGAGAGCGAGAAGCGAGAGACTCAGAGACGAGAGGGGAATACAGTGACTGTGCAAATTTTGAGCATCGGGGCGTGGACGGGTGGAGCTTCTGCGAGCTGCGCGCTCCGAGTCAAGAGGTGGCGTTTGGTGTTCGATGTCGTCGTGTGCGCAGGCCGCATGCAGCTTCGAGCGTGCGTTCGTTGGCTCGGAGGTAGATGGTAGCAAGTGTGACTAGTACATGTAGCTCTCTGCTCGACAAGTGTCGTGGTCCGCTGCCTCCTGCTCCTGCTCTTGCGCTCTTACGCGCCATGGTCTATCCTTGATAGACGACCGTGCCACGGTTTTGCATTTTCGGGCGCTTTTCTTTTCATGCTTTGCGCATTCGCGTACCGTTTCCTTTCGACGAGGAAAGACGTTTCGCTTGCGTGTGCGCATTGGACAGAACCTGTCTGACAGATGGATGGGTGGCTAAAATCTTCTTGCAGAAGCAGCTTTAGCCACCTCTAACCTTTCGCTGGCTTTGCAAACGTCCAGCCGCACGCCACGTCAACCAAGGCGTCCGATCAAACGATCAAACGATCAACCGATCAACCGATTAAACGATCAAACGATCAAACAATAAAACAATAAAACGATCAAACAGTGTTTATGGTCGTCCCCATATCCTGGCGCCTGTCCTCCCGCCGCCGCCGCCGCCGCCGCCTAGCCGGCCTTGGGCTTGGCGGCCGCCTGCGCCTCCGCCTTGGCCTCCTTGAGCGTGAACAGCTTGGCCTCCATGTCCACGACGCCGTAGACGGCGTACAGCCTGGCCGTGCGGTAGAAGGCCGGCAGGATGGGCTCGTCGTTGCGGCGCACGAGCTCCGGGAAGGCCTTGGCGAAGGCGCGCGTGGCCTGCTTGAGCTTGTAGTGCGGGATGATGGGGAACAGGTGGTGCACCTGGTGCGTGCCGATGTTGTGGCTCACGTTGTCCACGAAGGCGCCGTAGGACCGGTCCACGCTCGAGAGGTTGCCCTTGACGTAGGTCCACTCCGAGTCGGCGTACCACGGCGTCTCCTCGTCGTTGTGGTGCAGGAACGTGGTGATCACGAGCATGCTGCCGAACACGAACACGGGCGCGAAGTAGTAGACGGTCATGGCTGCCACTCCGTAGACGAAGGTCAAGTAAACGGCCAGTGCCGCCACGGCGAAGTGCCCAGCGAGGGAGATCACGACGGCCGCCACTTGGCGCACGAACAGCGGCTCGAACGGGTTGAAGTGGTTCACTTTGCGGGGCGGGAAGCCCTCCACCAAGTACGCGAACCACGCGGCGCCCAGCGCCAGCACCAGGTTGCGAGACAGCGGGTGGTCGTCGGCCTTGCGCTGCGGGTAGAAGATCTCGTCGCGGTCGATGTTGCCCGTGTTCTTGTGGTGGTGGCGGTGCGTGAGCTTCCAGGACTCGAAGGGCGTGAGGATCAGCGAGTGGATGAACGTGCCCACCACGAAGTTGAGCAGGTGGTAGCGCGAGAAGGCGCCGTGGCCGGCGTCGTGGCCCACGGTGAAGAACCCCCAGAACACGATGCCTTGCAGCAGCACGTAGCCCAGACACAGCGCGGCGTCCAGCGCCGCGTACGTCTCCACCAGCGGCAGCGCGCGCGCATATCCCAGCGCCAGAGCCAAGCCCGAGGCCAGCGCCAGCGACCGGACGGTGTAGTAGAGCGAGAGCGGCGTGGACGCCTCGAAGCACTCGCTGGGCAGCGCGCGCTTGATCTCCGTCAGGCTCGGGAACTGGTACGGGGCTGCGGCGGCCATGGCTGCCGGTCGGTGGCGGGAGCGAGCGCGGGGGCGGCTACGGCGTCGGTCGCGGTTGCTCGAATGAGCAGGAGGCGCTGCCGCTACCCAGACAGACGCACACGCAGAGCTCCATGGTTGGCTGCCGCCGGCGGATCCGAAACCCCCATCTGTCCCTTGGCAGCGGATGCGCTCGAGGTCACGGAGCCAGAGCTGAGTTGTTGGAAACACCCGTTTGCTTCACTTGCTTACGAAACCCAAGGTTATTCGAAAGTGTTTTAAACGAGATAGGGAGGTAGTCCCCGTGATTGGCTCGCGAACCGCAAGGGTGACAAGCACCGCCGGGAAAAGTGATGACATCAAGCGCGTGGTGCCCCGCGATGACGCGCTGCCTCCCGCATCCAGTCAGCAGTTGCGACGTCGTTGATTGCCCCGCTCTTCTGTGGAAGCACCACGAGTGTCCACGGCAACTCGTGTCGACGTGCCGCAGCGAAATGCCAAGTGAGCCGCTCGATCGTGTTCACGCTGGTGGTAATTCCTGAGCTGTGTCATGTCGTGGCTTGGAAGTGACTCACTCGATGCTAAGGCATCTCGACGGTGGCACGAGGCAAAACACGAGGCAAATGCAGACTGGACCATTTAGAGGTGAAGAAGACTCAGCGGAAGGGCACCACCACTTCGTGCTGCAGGATATCTTCGGCGAGAGGCCGCTGCAGTGCGTCCGGGTGCATCATGCTGGCGATCAGGTGCTGCAACGAGTTGGAGTATTGTCTGTTGCCACGAGAAGCAACAGGGCGACGTCAAACAACAGGACGAATGCCATGAACGTGCCCCGCTGAGCTGAGCTGACGTACCGGAACATGACGAGGTCTCCGTCGCGGATCTTCTGCCACTCTTCGCCGTTGCTGGGCAGCATAGCTCCCAGCGCGAGCTCGTAAATCGTCGCGCCAAGAGCGAAAATGTCGCCAGCGCGCAGATTGTTCCGGTTCCCCTCGAGTAATTCACTGCGTTTGAGCATCAGAACAGTTAGCATGGCTGGCGGAGATCTGTCGTTCCCACCGACATCGCAATCAAACTGAAGCACTTACCGACTGAGATACCGATTGTCGCCCTCCGTGATATCCATGCTGCCATCCAGGTGGGCAACGGTGCCCAAGTCACCCAACTAACACACACACAGCGTGCCAGAGGCGTCAGCAATGCCAACCAGCAGGATGTGGATGCAACATGGCCTTCAGCTCACCTTGTAGACCTCTCCCGGGCCGACCAGGACGTTCTGAAGCTTCACATCCATGTGTACGATCTTGTTGCTGTGCATGTCGTACAACGCCTGAGGAACGCAGCAAGTTTGGTTAGAACACCTGTCCGTTAAAGACGCCATTCATCAGTTGAGCACACACACCTGAGCAATGTGGCACAGCACTCTGCAAAGCGTGGCTTCCGGGATCTTGTGTGGCGCGGACTTGTCGACAAAGTGAGCCAAGGAGCAGCCGCGTAAGTGCTCTAGCTGGATGTAGAGCAGGTCGTCTTCGATCCAGGCGTCAAAGTAGCGGACGACATGGTTGCTGCTGCTCAGCGCCGCCAACGCCTGCACTTCACGCAGCGCACGTTCCCTTCAAGGACAACAACAGCAAGAAGCGAGTAAGAACACGCATGAACTCTGCTAAAACGCAATCAAGGTCCCCAATCACTTGGATGCAACGCACGTGTCAGCCTTCCCACGGAAGTGGCGCTTGCTCTTCTTGACCGCGTACACCCAGCCGTCGAACTTCTTGAGGCACTTGTATACTTTCGAGAAGGATCCAGAGCCGACCAACTGCCAACGACCAATACACTCTTAGTCATCGACCAACAGAGTCAAGCAAGGAATTAAGACGGTGACGACGTACCTCCTGCTCCGAGAACTCCGACAGGTATCTCGAGACGGGCGAAGCACTTTGGCCTCCCACCCAGGCCGACGGGAAGGACCGACGCTTGCGACGGGACCGCTTCTTCCTCCCGGATTCCGTCGCAGGCTCCGGCGCAAACGGGTTCACGTAGCTCTCATCCGACAGGAAGGACGTGGCCTTGTTACTGCAATGCACAACACACAAAACAGGACCAAGTGAGCTTACTACCGGGAAAGAGCCGCACCCATCCCTCTCGCTGCACCGCTTTACCTGGTTGGTCGTACGCTCCGCTTGCTGTTGATGACGACCGATTTGTGACTGGCCTCGGTCTTTCGTGGAGAGTCCGTGTTCATTGGCGATTGGCTTGAGAAAGACGGCGGACCGCGTCGCGCCTGCCGGACCTCCATGTGAGTCATGTCCTGCGTCAGGTTCTGCACTTCTTCCGCTCGGATCAGGTCTGCGTCGCTGCTGAGTCGCTGTCGCTTCTTCAAAGGCGAAGGCGTGGTCGGATTCGACAGCGGGATCACGGGCTGGTCCCGCGGCGTGAGGAAGTCCATGTCGTCCTGGCTGTACGAGTGCATCTGGCTGTAACTGGGCGTGGCCAAGCGGTCGCCGAACGCGCTCTGCGACGTGGGCGGCAGGCCGAAGCGCGCGGGCGTGTGCATGTCGGTCGGTTCGATATCCGGCTCGCTCCGCTGGCTGGAGCAGACGGTGAAGTCGATCTTCTTGGGCTTCGGGTGGTGCATGAAGGCGCGGCCGCTGTCGCTGTTCTGCGACGCCGCGTGCGTCGTCTCCTGACTGCTCTCGTCGTCCATCGTGTCGTAGTCGATGCGCTTGCGCACAGGCTCGTCCTGCTCCATTGGGCCGTCGTCCACGTTGCTCTTGCCGCCGGCCGCCGCCTCGATCGAGCGCCGCGTCG
>MBAC02003660.1:0-16211 GCA_001712635.2 Nothophytophthora sp. Chile5 | reverse complement strand
CCCAGCGATTCGTGCGCCACTTTAACATCGTCGGGTATACGGAGATGGCCAACGAGAGCAAAGCCATCGTGTTCGAGACCATCGTGGGCAACTTCTTCCAGCGGTTCAGCGAGGAGATCCGCGCTCCTCAAGTGGCTCAGAAACTGGTCCAAGCGTCCATTGTGATCTATAACACAGTGATCGCTGAGCTATTACCGACGCCAGCCAAGTCGCACTACACTTTCAACCTTCGGGACCTGGCCAAGGTCTTCCAGGGGGTTCTCATGGGCGATAGCAAGCGGATCGTCAAGCTGGAGCAGATGCTGCGGCTCTGGGTGCACGAGAACATGCGCGTCTTCAAAGACCGGTTCACTACGCCAAGCGACCATCAATGGTTTGTTGACCTGCTTCAAGGCCAGGTAGTCGGCGTCTTCGGGGAGTTACTGGGGATTCCAGGGGCGATTGCAGTCGATACCGCAGCCAAGAAGGCGGCGTGGGACCTGGTTCACCCAACGCCGACGCTCTTCTATGGAGATTACATGGTACCTGGTGCAGACCCCAAGGTTTACGAGGAGATTGCAGATGTGGAGAAGCTCCAGTCGCAGGTGGAGGAGTACTTGAACGACTATAACGCTGAAAGCAGCGCTCCCATGAACCTGGTGCTCTTTATGAACGCCATTGAGCACGTTTCTCGGATCGCAAGGGTGATCCGCCAGCCACAGGGCAATGCCTTGCTGCTTGGAGTAGGCGGATCGGGTCGCCAGTCGCTCACAAGGCTCGCAGCATACATGGCAGAGTACTCGTGCACCCAAATCGAGATCTCCAAGGGCTATGGCGTGGCTGAATGGCGTGAGGACCTGAAGAAGTGCCTCATGAAGGCTGGAATTGACGAGAAACCACTGGTTTTCCTCTTCTCAGACGTGCAGATCGTGCACGAAGCCATGCTGGAAGACATCAACAACGTACTGAACTCGGGCGACGTGCCCAATCTGTACGCTCCGGAAGATCTGGACCAGATCAGCTCGCACTGCCGGTCCTACTGCGTCAAGAAGAAGATCCCAGCCACGAAACTCAACACGTTTGCGCAGTATTTGCTGCTGGTGCGACAGAATCTGCATCTTGTGCTCTGTATGAGTCCCTTGGGCAGTCTCTTTCGCGACCGCATCCGGATGTTCCCGTCCTTGGTGAACTGCTGTACCATTGACTGGTTCAGTGAGTGGCCGGCCGAAGCGCTGCAGTCCGTAGCAGCCAGTGCCTTGGCTTCCGGCGACTTCCAACTGTCAGGAGACCCGACGACTCCAGCTGGAGAAGCCGAGTCGAAAGAAGCCATGGAGGCCAAGGCGGCGGCCTCCAGCGCTGTCGTGAGCATCTTCCAGACCATCCACCAGAGCGTGGAGCGTGAATCTGTGCAGTTCTTCGAGAAGCTGCGGCGGTACAACTACGTGACGCCCACGAGCTACCTGGAGCTGCTGCATACGTTCAAATCGGTGCTGCTGTTGAAGCGCGAAGAGGTCCAATCCAAGCGCTCTCGCCTGCAGAACGGCGTGGACAAGATCATCGCCACGAAGGAGCAGGTCGCTGGCATGCAGGAGCAGCTCGTGGCGCTCAAACCGCAGCTGGAGAAGACGCAGATCGAAGTGGAAGAGATGATGAAGCAGATCACGCTGGACAAGAAAGCAGCCGACGAGACCAAGGCCGTGGTGGAGAAGGAGGAGCAAATCGCCAACCAAAAGGCTGCAGACACGAAGGAGATCGCAGATGACGCGCAGCGCGACTTGGACGAGGCGTTGCCCGCTCTCGAGGCGGCCGTACAGTGTCTGAACCGCCTGAAGAAGTCGGATATCGACGAGGTGAAGGCGCTCAAGAACCCGCCGCATGGCGTGAAGCTCACGATGGAGGCGGCCTGCATCATCTTTGGCATCAAACCGACGATGAAAGCGGATCCAGACAAGGCTGGGCAGAAAGTCAAGGACTACTGGGAAAGCGCGCAGAAGACGATCTTGGGCAACGCCAAGAAGCTCATGGAAGATATGCTCAAGTTCGACAAAGACAACATTGGCGACAAGATCATCCAGGAGCTGGACAGGTACATCGAGATGGAGGAGTTCTCGCCCGCCGCGGTTCGGAAGGCCAGTGTGGCCTGCGAGGCCATCTGTATGTGGGTGCGAGCCATGCACACGTACCACAATGTGGCCAAGATGGTGGAGCCCAAGAAGATCGTGCTGGCAGCGGCTCAGGCGGAGCTGGACGTCACGATGCGTGTGCTTGCGGACGCCAAGGCGCGGCTTCAGGCCGTCGTGGATCGCCTTGCGGAGCTCGAGCGCAACTACAACAACGCCGTGGACAAGAAGGATCAGCTCGTTCGTGATGTCCGGCAGTGTGAGATCCGTCTCGAGTCGGCGCTTAAGCTCATCGGACTGCTAGGCGGCGAGGAGACGCGATGGGCCGCTACCATCCGACAATTACATCAGGACTTCACCAACTTGGTCGGGGACGTCGTGATCTCCGCAGCCACGATCAGCTACCTGGGCACCTTCACCAGCGAATTCCGTGAGGCTTGTGTGGCCACGTGGTATGCAGCGTTGGAAAAACTCGCACTTCCTCATACGAAAGGCTGCAACATCATCACGACACTGGCCGATCCAGTCAAAGTGCGCGGCTGGCAGATCGCAGGCTTGCCGTCCGACAACCTGTCGGTCCAGAACGGCCTCATTATGGCCCGAGCAAGACGCTGGTCGCTGCTGATCGACCCGCAAGGCCAAGCCAATCGCTTCATCAAGAATCTGGGCAAAGATGCGTCTGAGAACGGGCTGGACGTGATCAAATTGACCGACAGGGGCTTCCTCAAGACGCTGGAGAACGGCATCCGCTTCGGCAAGTGGATCCTGCTGGAGAACGTCGGAGAGAGCCTGGACGCGACGCTGGAGCCTATTCTACTGCAGAACAAATTCCGACAGGGCGGCCAGGTCGTCATGAAGCTGGGCGACTCCACGGTGCCGTACAACGCCGCCTTTCGCTTCTTCATGACCACGAAGCTGCCCAACCCGCACTATCCGCCCGAGACGTCGGTGAAAGTGACGCTGCTGAACTTTACCATCACGCCCAAGGGACTGGAGGACCAGGCTCTGGGTGTCGTGGTGCAGGAGGAGATGCCTGAACTGGCTGAGAAGAAGAACTCGCTTGTGGTGGCCAACGCACGTATGAAGGCCGAGCTGGTGGGGATCGAGAACAAGATCCTGTACATGTTGGCCAACTCCAAAGGTAACATCCTGGACGACACGGAGCTCATCGATACGCTGGGGAAGGCCAAGGTCACGTCCGAGGACATCAACGAGAAGATGGCGGAGGCTGAGATCACAGAGAAAGCCATCGACGAATCCCGCGAGCGCTATCGTGGCGTGGCTTTCCGCGCCTCGCTGCTTTTCTTCTGCATCGCCGACTTGGCGCTCGTGGATCCCATGTACCAGTACTCGCTGCCGTGGTTCGTGGCTCTCTTCGTCAAAAGCATCCGCAGTGCTACAGACAGCGACCAGCTGGAGCTGCGGCTTGCTCATCTCAATGACTCAGCCACGTATTCGCTCTACCGCAACATCTGCCGCTCGCTCTTCGAAGAGCACAAACTTCTCTTCTCCTTCCTGCTGACCATCAAGCTGCTCATGGGCTCGCGTAAGATCGACCTGCTGGAGTGGCGCTTCCTCATCGCGGGGTCCACGGCGAGCTCCGTGGAGGCAGCCAATCCGGACACCAATTGGGTCGAGGACCGCACGTGGCGCGAGGTCTGCGCGCTGTCGACACTGCCAGCCTTCACGACGTTGGCCCCGTCCATGGGGAGTCACACACCGCAGTGGCGCAAGATCTTCGACTCCGCCGATCCGCAGCTTGAACGGCTGCCGTCGACGCTGGACATGACGCTCAACTCGTTCCAGAAGCTCTGCGTGTTGCGTTGTATTCGGCCGGATCGCATGACCGAAGCCATGCAGAACTTCGTGGTGGAGCACATCGGCCGGCGGTTCATCGAGCCACCGCCGTTCGATCTCGTGGGCTCCTTCGCGGACTCCACAGTGATCACACCCATCATCTTTGTGCTGTCCACGGGGTCCGATCCGGCCAAGGAGTTGCTCGTGTTCGCGGAGACCATGAAGATGAACCGTAAACTCAACTCCATCTCGCTGGGTCAAGGGCAAGGCCCGTTAGCCGCCAAGATGATCGAAGACGCCGTGACGAGCGGCAAGTGGGTGCTGCTGCAGAACTGCCACCTGGCCATCAGCTGGATGCCGCAGCTCGAACGCATCTGCGACGAGCTGAATCCGGACGCGACCCACCGCGACTTCCGCCTGTGGCTCACGAGTCGACCGAGCACAGCTTTCCCGACCTCCGTGCTTCAAAACGGCGTGAAGATGACCAAGGAACCGCCCAAGGGCATCCGTGCCAACCTGCGCAACTCGTACATTAAGCTCACGAACGACGCGTTGGACGCTACGTCCAAGCCCGAGCAGTTCCGCAAGCTGCTCTTCGGCCTCAGCTTCTTCCACGCAGTCGTGATCGAGCGGAAGCGCTTCGGACCTCTGGGCTGGAACATCCCGTACGCCTTCAACGACACGGACTACGACATCAGTCGCGCGCAGCTTGAGATGTTCCTGGACTTCTACGATGTCGTGCCGTACAAAGTGCTGTGTGTCATGACGTCCGTGGTCAACTACGGCGGCCGCGTGACGGACGACAAGGACATGCGCACGATCGACGTCATCCTCGAGGGCTTCTTCAACCCGCACATCCTCGAGGACGGCCACAAGTTCTCGTCCAGCGGCTCCTACTACTCGCTCACGGCGGATGCAGACGACCCGCTGGCCAGCTACTTGGGCTACATCGACGAGCTGCCGCTCAATCCGGAGCCCGAGGTCTTCGGCATGCACGACAACGCCAACATCACGTGCGCGCTGGCCGAGACTTTCCACGTGTTTGACCTCATTCTGGCACTGCAGCCGCGTGCAGCTGCAGGCGCCGGCGGTCAATCGCGTGAGAGTCTCGTGGAGCAACAGGCCCAAGCCATCGCGGGCCGCTTGCCGCCGCTCTTTGAGGTGGAACACATCAGTCTCCGCTACCCCGTGCTGTACGAGGAATCCATGAACACAGTGCTGGTGCAGGAAGTGCAGCGGTACAACGCGTTGCTGCGCATCCTGCAGACATCGTTGCCCAGTCTGCAGCGTGCACTTCGTGGCCTCATCGTCATGTCGCCTGAGCTGGAGTCCATGGCCACGAGTCTCTTCAACCAGAAGGTGCCGCCGCAGTGGGAGAAGAAGGCGTATCCGTCGCTCAAGGCGCTCGGCGGCTGGGTGGATGACCTGCTGGAGCGCTTGCGCTTTTTGACCACCTGGGTGGCCGATGGCACTCCTCCGGTCTTCTGGCTGCCTGGCTTCTTCTTCCCGCAGGGCTTCCTCACGGGCATCCTGCAGAACCACGCGCGTCAGTTCGGCTTGGCCATCGACTCCTTGTCCTTCGACTTCCTCATGCAGCCCCAATCAGCTGACAGTCTTACCCACAAGCCAGTTAAAGGCGGCTGCTACATGACGGGGCTCTTCCTCGAAGGAGCGCGATGGGATAAAATCGTCCATTCGCTGGTGGACCCGCTGCCCAAGGAGCTCTTCGCCCGTATGCCCGTGATGCATTTGCTGCCAGTGCAGGACCGCCAGGCCCCGCAGAGTGGCATCTACCGCTGCCCGGTGTACAAGATCCTCACGCGCACAGGTACGCTGTCCACCACGGGCCACTCGACCAACTTCGTCTTCTGGATCGAGATCCCGTCCAACAAGCACACCATCTTCCGCAACTCGCTCGTGTCGGAGACCAACCTGCAGCTGCAGTTCGCCGACCAGGACTACTGGATCAAGGCCGGCGTCGCCAGCTTCCTCTCACTCATGTATTAGCCAGCGGCTCGAGACTCTGCCAGACACAATACAAACATCACATCCGTTCGCACTTACCACCACACGCGAGTCCAGGCTCTGCTTGTCTCTGTATTTCCATTCGTTTCCGTCTCGCTCTCTTCTCGTTTTTGTGCCATTTCGCTACTGCGTCTTCTCTTCCTTTTGCTTCGCCCACCGTCGGAGATCAGGAACGTTTGCCTGCAAGAACCAAGGTTAAATCGGAAGCAACTCGATCTGTTCCAGCTTGCCAGTGGTCCCTCACGGATGAGCCCCTTCCTGTCGCCTTCTTCGCTCTGCTAGCCCCTCGTGTCGTGTATAGTACCTATTTGATGGGCTTGCGCTCGAGGGGCTCACCCTTGAGGATCTTGTCGATCTCGGCGCCCGAGAGCGTCTCGTACTCCAGCAGCGCCTGCGCCAGCTTCTCCAAATCGGCGTGCTTGCTCACGAGGATGTCTTTGGCGCGTATGTACGACGCATCGCAGAGTTTCTTCACCTCGTCATCAATGATCTTGCGCGTGGTGGCGCTCGTGTCGTTGCCGCGCAGGTCGTGGAAGACCAGCCCCACGTCATCGCTCATGCCGTACTTGGTCACCATGACGCGCGCCACGTTTGTGGCTTGCTGGATGTCCGACGACGCGCCGCCCGTGATCTCGTCCTCGCCGAACGTCAGCTCCTCAGCGACGCGGCCGCCCATGCACACATCCAGACGCGCCAGTAGCTGCTTGCGCGAGATGGAGGTCTGGTCGCCCTCGGGCAGCTGCGATACCATGCCTAGCGCCTGACCGCGCGGCATGATGGTGGCCTTATACACCGGGTGCGCGCCCGGCGTGTTGATGGCCACCAGCGCGTGGCCGCCCTCGTGATAGGCCGTGAGCTTTGCTGACTCAGGTGTAATGAGAGCAGACTTGCGCTCCGCACCCATAAGGATCTTGTCCTTGGCGTACTCGAAGGCGCTCATATCCACCAGGTCGGCGCTCTTCATGGACGCACGCAGAGCCGCCTCGTTCACTAGGTTGCACAGCTCGGCGCCCGACATGCCGGGCGTGGCGCGCGCCAGCACGTCCAGGTCCACGTCGTCGCCCAGCGGGATCTTCCCGGCGTAGAACTCCAGGATCTCCTTGCGGCCGGCCACGTCAGGCAGGTCCACCGTCACATGCCGGTCGAAGCGACCAGGCCGGATCAGCGCGTTGTCCAGCACGTCCGGGAAGTTCGTAGCGCCGATCACGATGATGCCCTTGTTCTGATCGAAGCCGTCCATCTCCACCAGCAGCTGGTTCAGGGTCATCTTCATGGCCTGCTGCTCCTTCAGCTTGCGTGTGCCGCCGATGGCGTCAATCTCGTCGATGAAGATGATGCACGGCGCCTTCCGCTTGGCCGACTCGAACAGGTCGCGCACGCGGCGAGCGCCCACACCTACGTACATCTCCTCAAACTCCGAGCCCGACGAGTAGAAGAATGGCACGCCGGCCTCACCAGCAATCGCTCGCGCCAGCAGCGTCTTACCCGTGCCCGGAGGGCCGGTCAGCAGCACGCCCTTGAGCAAATTGCCGCCGAGCCGCGTGAAGCGCGCCGGGTCCTTAAGGAACTGCACGATCTCCTCCAGCTCCTCCTTGGCCTCCGTGGCGCCCTTCACGTCGCTGAAGCGCTTGTCGCTACCCGTGGCGCCCATGACCTTGGAGGCGCTGCCGATCTTGCCCACCTTCTCGTCCAACATGGCGCCCAGCGCCGACACCACCAGGAACGCCACGCCCAGCGTGCGCAGCGTCTTCCACATGTTGCTCTTGAAGCTGCCTTCCACCATGGACACGTACACGGGGTCGTGCGCCGTGCCACCTTGCGCTGCGGCGCCCAACGCTGCGCTTGAGTTGGCGGCCGCCAAGCCGCCGAACTGCCGCGACGACGCGCCCATGTCGCCGGCGTAGGAGGCAGAGCCCACTTGCAGCAGCTGCGGCATGTCCACGGCGTCGATGCGACCCGTCTTCACCAGCGCCTTGATGTACTCTTTCTGCACGGCCTCGTCCAGCGCGAAGCGGTTCTCCTCCACGCGTCGCACCACCAGCGCCGGGTAGTTTTTGTTCAGCTCCTGCAGGAAGCGCAGCTGCGCGAACGAGTCCTCCGGGTGCGCGTTGGCCGCCTGCTCCAGCGCCTTCAGCTGCTTCAGATTCCCGCGCTTCGTCATGTTAAACAGTGACCGCGAAGCGCCGAGCGGTGCCGCTGGCGTCGTGGCGCGCGCCAGAGCTGGCCATGAACGCGACTACAGCCACAATACAAGACGCGGCGTCAGGCCACGGAACACACAGAAGCACCAGTTCACAGGGAGCCGAGAGACGGCAGAACGTACCTGGTGAGGAGCGAGAGACGGCGTCAAGGCGCCCGCGCGGGCCGCGCGCTCGGCGGCGCGCCGCAGCAACTGCAAGCGCGGCCGCAAGACCAACATTCCGTCCTTCCTTCGTCGCTTGCTTCGCGTTTGGCTGTGGCGCAATGTCGGAGGCGGCTCACCTAGTAAATTATTCGTCGAACCGGGAGCGTAAAATAGATGACGACGGCAATGAGGTTTTATGGTCTTATTTTCGTGTTTGGATCGGAAACGAAGGCGCGTGGTCGGACAAGAGGAAAAACCTCGAGGCTATGAAAATAACGATGCAGTTTGAGGCCTCTTCCACTTTATATACGTTGGATAAAGACATGTTCTAGAAGGTGAACATGCGACAGGAGTCAACGTGCTACTTTATCGAAACGTATCCAGATCCCCTCCAAAGCATTCCGATAAGCACACCGGATACTTGAGCGAGGTCTCTTTGCGCGTGGTAGTCTGCACTCTTGAAGTTGCAGACGGTTCCTCCCTCCCCTTCAGGCGCCCATTTTCGGATTCGGGAGATCCCAAGCACAACAGGAAGCATGGCGACCACGGCGGAGCTGATGAAGGTGACGATCAAGAACGAGACGCATGCGTTCACGCTGGACACGTCGCCGTCGGAGAGCGTTGCGGGCGTCAAGGTGCGTCATCTGGCCGGCGTTTGCATACTTGTAGACCGCGGAATTACTAACTAACGCCGGAACGATTGCCCCGCCTCCGCCAGGCCGCGTACCAGGATAGCGGCGAGAACTCAGGCCACCCGAACTTCATCCTGCTGCTGCACAAGGGCAAGGAGTTGCCGGATGAGAAGACGCTGGCGGAGCTGGGCATCACGGATGGAGACGTGCTGGTGCACATCGAGGCGGCGCATCAGCCCTTCCACCCGCTCAACTACAAGGTCCTTGCGGACTCCATCAAGAACCGCCGGAAGCACGAGGAGGCCAACATGCAGATGCTCAAGGAGGGTCCGTGATGGGTTGTGGTTAGAGCGCTCCTCCTTGTCGTTTGAAATTGCTGACCATGTGTGGTGTTTGTTTGGTTTGCACTGCATCATAGACAACATCTGGGCGGCTGGATCGGGTACGTGGATCTGGATCTGATGAGAAGGCTATGCAGTAGGACCTCTGACGCAAACATTGCCGTACTGACTCAATATTTGCTGTGTAGATGGCACGGTGCACCGCCTAGGTATGGAGAAGAGCATCATTTCGCGCTCGGTGAACGGGAGCGCGTCGCAGCACTTCAGCTCGAAGAAAGGTTTGGCGCGTTGGATGTGGCTGGTGCGTATGGGACGCAAGAGAGTGGCGAATGACATCACGTATGTTGTTGTGTGTTGCAGGTGCTGGTCGTGCATTCTTCAACCAGCTTTCGGTGCGCGTTAACGGCTGCAGCTACCACGTGCTGCCAAGGTACGCCACGACCCATAGTCGGCATGGAGACTGGCGCTTGCTGCTTTAGGGGAACGCAGTGTGCACTGACAGCTGCATTGTGGTGGATGCAGCATGGAAGGCCGCTGGAATGGCGAGCTCACGACGATGCCCGTGCAGGACGAAGGCAGTCAGGTGTGTTCGAACGACCTCGTGTTCCGCGACGACGAAGGTAGAGGTGATTATTGACATGCTTGCATTGATCCACGAGGATTAAACGGATTGCATTGGGCGTTTGTTTTGCAGGCGTCTGGAGCCAGCGTCAGTCGCGAACCACCATCAGCGGGCTTACGTCGATGCAGCACATGTGGATCAGGCCCGTGTCGGACGGCATCCTCAAGGTTCGATCCCCCTTCTACTTTCGCAGGTCTTCACGAGGCGCTTCCTCACCCCCAAATGCCTGTGTTGTGCTGATTCCTCCCTCCAGATTGAAACAGATGACCCGTCGCTGCGGGGCTCCGACATCACGATGCAGGAGCTCGGGACGAACGTCATGATCATCTCGGCCACGTCCAAGCGTTCAGGTGAGAATCATGGTTTTATGCTATTGAGTCATTATGCCCGGCACTTAGTTTCTTGTGCGTCGCAGGCCGCCCCCTCATGGTTGAAACCATCACCGCCGTCGACAATTCGCGGCGTCTGCGCACCGTCCAGCGTTTCGACGAGTCGGGCGCATTCCGCTCGGTCTACGTCATGAACGAAGTCAGGTTCGTTTTGCAAGTCCCGCGAATCCAACATGCGTTACGATTGCCGAGCTCACTGTTCTTTTGTTGGTAACAGAGTCATGGACGCCGTGTCTGGCGCCATGGAGAAGTACGACAACGTCTTCTAAGGAAACTGCGCCGCCACCTCTTCGCATTTCTCACGCTACGTCACCCTGCAGAATCACGATCGGCACGAAACAAAAGACCGAGGTGGGCGAAAAACAGAGCACAAAACAGTAAGCCATCAATGCAAACAGATGCGTTGTGCCATGACCAAGATCACGGAATTGAGCTGTTGATTCTCGGTTTGTAGCGGAGACCATTGAGCAACACTTTGAAGATAGCAGGAAAGGAAAAGGCAAGTCCACAACTTATATTTTAGCGGAAACGGTGGTACGGCCCGCTGGCGCCGAGGCTGTTCGAGCTCTTTCTGACTCCGGGGGAGCCGTTGTCCATTTCGCCGGGCGTGGCGATGACCATGTCGTTGGGCGTGAAGGTGGCCTTGGCGTACTGCAAATCGTTCAGCGGGTATGCCTTGCGCGCGTCGTCCTTAGCCTTCTCGGCCTCCTTCATCATCTTGGAGCGTCGTCGGATAATGACAATGATCATGATGAGGAACGTGAAGAACACGACGAGGCCGACCACCGTGAAGGCCGCGTAGAGCGGCGGGCCGAACGTGACCTCGGACGCCTCCTCGCCGTTGGCCGTGGTGGCTTCCAGCTGGAATGTGCAGCGTGGACCGCCCCAGTACTCGTTGGTGCACTCGCAGCGGCCCGTGTCGGTGTTGCAGGTGCCTGTGTGAAACGTGTACTGGACGCTGTACGGAATGGTGCAGTCCGTGTAGTCACGGCACGGCGCGCCGCCCGTGACCTCGACGTTCTTGTTGTCGCCGTCCACATAGTCGGAAAGGTTGTCGAGGATAAACTGGCGCGTTGGGTGGGTGGCAGGATCGCACTCGTGAGCCATGTCCGAATCCTCGGACAGATCCTGGTACAGTCGGACGTAGTCGATCTTCATGTAGAGCGGGAACGAGTCGCAGATGTAGTTGGTCTCCTCGTCCGTGCCGTCGCCGCGGCAGGGCTCACCGGGGTTGGGTGGATAAGTGCCCCATGCAGAAGACAGCGCCACATTGAGAACGATGTAAGAAGGCTCCTCCGGGAATGTGAGCTGCGGGTTGGCCTTGGTGCCGCCCTGCGGGGTATTCACAACAGTATCCGCAGGAATCTCGAAAACCGGGTGGCCGCCGATCATCCAGCGCAAGTAGCCACTATCGCCCGTGACCCACTCGAGCTGGTACGACACGAAGTCGTAGTAGGCGCCCATGTGGATGCCCCAATTGGCCGACAGCGCGTCCATCTGGTAGTTGTACGGGTCCATAGTGTTGGTCTTGGCCGTCGAGTCATTGCGAGGGTCCGTGCAGCGGCTGTCTTGGTTGTCCGGGTCGCACAGGAACACACCTTGATAGCCGTTCATCGCCGGGAAACACGTGCCGTTCGAGTTAATATTCCAGTGGCCCAGCGCTCTGTCACCGTCGATGTAGTCTATGTCGCCGTATACGTCGTTGGAGGCGGGGCAGTAGGTTAGCGCACACGAATTCTCCGTGATATTCTCCATCCCAGCCGTGACAATCGCATACGATTGCGTGTCGTTGCCGTCGACGACACAGTAATTGTTGGGCGCGTAGCGGAGTCCTTGGTACCAGCTCTTGTGGCCCCGCTCCTCGTAAAAGTACGTGGGCACGCCCGGTGCATTGGCACCGATGGTAGCGCACTCTTCGCTGTACATACAATAGGCATAGTCTCCGAGGGTCTCGTTAATCGCCGTGCGACGGTACTCTGAGGGCATGCCCGGTGCGATCTGGATGGACGACGAGATGGCCACACCGCCTCCTTCCAACAGATCGATTTCCACGGCGCCACGACCTTGATACGGGTTCAAACCGAAGCCAGGATCCGGGTCGCAGGCGCTGATGCGTTGGTTGCTCGAATTGAAGACGCTCTCGTCGCATTGGTTGTACGAGTAGGGCCACATCCGCGCCGTGGAAGACGAGAAGAGCGCCCGGCCGAGGTTCCCCATGAGCCAGATGCCCGGCCACGTCGGGTAGAACTGCGTGTTCAGGGCACGCGCGTTGCTGCCCTTGCCCAGGTCGGGATTACCGCTGTCTTCACCCAACACAGCCGGCAGCTTCGCTCGTACCTCCAACATGCCGCCTTGGAAGCAGAACTTGTTCCACGTCTGCAGCATACCTGAACGGTAGTACTACACATGCACAAACCACAGCACGTCAGACATAATGCACTTCTACTTCATCCAGACGGGAAGTAAACGGGAGACGTACGAAGGTGGAGGTCTGGTAGCCCGGCGGCCGCTGGTAGATGTTCCAGACTGTGACGTTGTTGACCTCGTCGATGGACTTGATCTGCAGATAGCACAGTCCTTCCTCATCGTCATCGCACTCAACCGACGTCATGTTGTGTGAATAGAGCTGCAGGGCGTCGTTGGTGCCATCCGGCATCTCCATGGACAGCCAGAGGTGGTCGCCTCCAGCCGAGAAGTTGCGGTTCACGTCGCTGAACTCGTCGCTCATCACGAGCTCCCACGTGTCTCCGCGGGACGTCACATACGACCGATACTCCTCGGGTGTGTCAGGGTCCACCCACGGCAGAATGCCCGAGCGGGTCTCCAGCTTCACCAGACTGCGGTCCGTGGCCGTACTGCTGCCACTGCCGCTGCTGGAACTGCCGCTACTGCTGCTCGAGGCGGCCGAGCTCACGTTGGCGATGGCAGATACCGCCACAGCCAACTGAAGCAGCCGCGACGTCGTCATTCTTGGCTGCTACTATGATGGGATCTCTACGCACAGAGAGATCGATCGATCCCAGTCCGCTTTCGATTCGGTACGCGCTTGAGCCGCGCGTGTGTATGGCTTGTGCGGACGCTGGCGGTTGCAGAATGGCGGACTGCGCCTGACTGGGGCTCCTCTGTGTCGGTCGCTGGTCGTGGTGATCGTCAGGGATCAGCTTGCGCAGGTCTCGCTCCGCCTCCTCCCCTCCCTCCCATCTTTCTTTGCGCCTCTTCTGCTTTTGCTGGCCGCATAAACTCCTCACGCGTGATCGGTGCGGGAAATCGGCGCTTGCCCGTTACTGCGGCCACTATTTGTATGCGTTACGAGAGGTTTTGCTTACTTATCCCTGTTTTTGCTGTGAGGAGGCAATGTGGCTGCTGGCTGTAGGTAATGCTGGTTTTAGTTCTTGTTTGGTGTTTTGCCTCAACTCTGCAGATTCGCACAAGTACTATAGAGGATGGGCTAAGTATAGGATGGAAAACATCAGCAGCCAGCTTGCAAACAGCTGAATGGCAAGCCAACACGCGTATACTATTATAGTTCGGCTGGGAGCGATGCTGTACGCGATTGAGCGTCGCCGAAGCATGTCGAGCCGCAGCGCCCCTATTCTAATTTATGACATCCCGAGTGTCTCTTCGTTTGTTTATTACTCGTATGTGAATGGCATTGGTGGCCTGCATACGCGATGGATGCTGGTTATTAACATTGCAGTTCGCCCCTGTTAAGTTCGTGCATGTGCATGTACAGTATCGCACATTCTGCTTTTGATCTGTAGCGATCCCAACGAAGTTGGAGAGCGCTATTGGAGTTGAAGATGACATTTAGTTCATTACTGTGGATGCCAGCACCCAGCAAAACAGCGAGAATCACTGAAGCATGCAGATACTTAAACGAGAATTTGAGTGTTGTGCACCTGAGATAGACGGGCACCTCTCACAACCCCCAACCCGCTGTTGCTCTCTTGAGCCTGGGAACAGCTGACTTGATGACGGGCAGCTCAGTTCAACCTACCATACAGCATATTAATAGTCACAGCGCTTCCTCTTCGCTTTGCCAGTGCAACGCTGGATCCTTCAGATTTCTATTTTGAATCTCAGAGATGTAGGGAATCCCTATGCCGCTCGACAACGGAGATGCATGTTGCCACCAACCTTCTCCTGCGTGGTTCTTCTTTTTGGTTCCACAGTCGTTGGGACGGACATCAAATTCAGTGCATGTATCGAACAGGAAAATGCGATGCTTGATGCGATTCCTTTTGAGAGAAATGATCAAGCCGCTCCCTAATGTATGGCGCTTGTGCTTTGATCATGCGATTTGCCTTGCATCCGAATTAACGCAAAGCAAATCATTGCGGCGTTTTACATCATGAGTGATTCTTGTTGTGTTTGAATATGAGGCGGTGGAGATATACACGTGCGGTCGCGGATTTCTCTATAGTGCATGCTGTATTGGCGGGTTGGCGCAACTCCGTGCGTGTGGGCTTTCTGAGCAGGGTCTCCTTTTTATTTGGATTTCTACATGGGGACGAAAATGGAGGTGTGCGGACGCGGATTTCTCCATGCCACGTTGTCTTTTGGTGTTTGTCGTAGCGCTGAGATTGGATGGCGAAAGAAGGCGTGCCGTGCTGCACATTCTTCCTTGAAAAAAGCTGCTTTTCAATACTAGTACTAGTCCACCTCACATAAGTTTTAGTGAAAACTCCTTGACAAAATGCGAGCATTCGTGGCCAGAGTGGTTCCACTGTGCGGCACAATCGGACATTCCACACGGAGCGAATGCTGGCTGACGTGACGGCAGTGGCTCTTCTCGCAGCCAGAGCAGTGCCAAACATATCTCGCTGATCGCACAAGTCACCTGGGCCCATTCCAAGGAGGCTGTTTGGCTGACGCCATTTCGGGAAGCATATTCCGCCCCCGCCTTCTCATTGAATCGACGTACATTGTGAAGAGGTTGCGCCTGGTGACGTATTGCACGCGATCTGCTCAGTTCAGGGTTCGGACGCATTTGGTGCTCAGCGAAATGAGCAGCGGGTGTTCTTGACCAAGGGTTGTTCTTACCAACACTAAATCATGTGCCGTCCGCCGGTAATTTTCGGTATAGGGGCTGAGAGGCCACGCACAAATTGGTGCCGGCACCTCCGAGCACCGACGAATGTATCTGGACTGCCGAGCCGGCTGTCCAGCGCGACGCGTGCCCCTGCTGGAGGATCCCAGTTCATTTCTGGGTCGTGCGTTCCGATCGAAATTGCAAGTAATGTAGCAGAGCAAGTGCTCATTGGTGGCACTTGGTGTGGGGTGCTTCTGAACAGAATGGAGCCCTTTGAAGGAGTCGTTGGCGAAGTGAGAAGTGTCCTCAACCTCATCTGCAACACAAATATATTAAAACGTGGCTGGCGACAAACTGAAGTTAATGATGCGTCCCGCCAAATGTTCACAGAGCATTTGAACATTATTCAGCCCAACAAGACGCATTACGGTCGCCCGAATGTTAATACCAATGGAACATGCGCAAAGCTCTGCATCATACTCAACATGTGCACGGGTGACCAGTGCATTCTATCGACGATGCCATCGTCTGCAGTGTGAACTCCACTTCACCGCCTCGTCCAGACCATGGCACCGCGCAAGATGAAGCAGCAGGCCAGCGGTAAGGCCACAGCGGTCGACAAAGGCAAGAAGCACCAGATCGGCGCCGACGAGCAGCTCACGGCCGTGGACATCGTGGGCGTCGCGGTCGCTGAAGAAGAGGAGCGCCAACGCGATCAGGAATCGAAGGCGAAGGCCGCAGCTTCTAGCGACCGACACGACAGAGAAACCGACCGTCGTCGCGAATCCACAACAAGTCGACGTCACGATGGCGATCGCTACGGCCGTGACAGGAGTCGCGGACGTGATGAGGATCGTGGACGACGGAGCAGTCGCCACTCGCGCTCGCGATCTCGATCGGAAGGCAGACGACGCGACCGTCGGGATCGAG
>MBAC02003657.1:0-58667 GCA_001712635.2 Nothophytophthora sp. Chile5 | reverse complement strand
ACTGGTTGTGGCCGTTCGTGGGGCGGCAGTGGCAGTAGGCCTGCGCCTTCGTCACCTTGTCCGTGAAGTACAGCCCCTTGCCGAACGTGCGGCCGTTGGACGCCACCTCGGGCGGCGCGATGCGCAGACCCTCCGTCAGAATGCCCAGCCAGTTCGCCAAGTGACTGCCATGCCACAGGATCTGAGCCAACGGAGCAACGATTAGTGTTGCTGGCTCAAGGGACAGCAAACTACCTTAGACACACAGACAGCAGGCTTACCCGTCGGTTGGCGAACTTCCGGAAGGGCTCGAACCGATGCTCCTGGTCGTGTTTCTCGACTCGGAAGACCGAGAGCAGCTGCAATCGGTCCTGCTTGCGGCCACAGCAGTTCGAGTTGCGTACATACGTCTGGATCAGCGCAAAGTCCGGGTCCGTCTCCAGGACCGGGTGCAGCTCGCAGTCCAACAGCGCGTAGCATTCGTCCAGGTAGTTCCTCGAGGCGCAGCGCTGCGCCACGGGCTCGTGCGCCATGCCGCGCACACTCGCACCCACCTCTGCCATCAGTCGCACCTTCTTGCCCAGCTTCACCATCGTGTCGATCACTTCCAGCCGCGAATGGTGCGGGATGAGCGAGTAGAAGTGGCTGCTGAGATGCGAGAGCCGTGAGCGCGACGTCTGTCGACTGCGTAGCGCCTCGAAGATCTCCTCTAACGTCTCGTAGCCCTGTTCAAAGCAGTCAGTTCACTTGCATTAGCCCCACATTGCCCCCATTACCCCACAGCAGCAGCAAACACAGACGTACTCGCTGGATGGTCGTCTTGGACAGCCGACCGAGCGGCAACTTCATGATGGCATCGCCCAACAGCTCGTCAGTGACTGTGTAGGCGTACGACAGCTCCGTGTGGTTGGCAATGAGCGTCACGAAGTCCTGCACGGTCTGAGGCAGCCGTGAAGGCGGTGGTGAGGCACAGGCACAGGCAGCCGCATTCACAGCTGCTCGGCCTCCAGCCTCGCTCTCCGAGTTGGAGGCGTAGAGCCAGTCAAACTGTGCGCCAAGGGACCGCCGAGCACTCGTCGTGGGCGTCGCGGGCGTGGCCGTCGAGTTGGAAGCCGAGGACGACGTCCACATGGCGGCTCGTCGTCGTCTGCGCCTCGAAGACGACGCCACAGGCAGCGGCAGTGGCAGCGGCACCAGGTCGAAGTCCCGGAAGCTGTCGGCGTAGTCCATCTCGCCCTGGTTGTCCGTCAGAGCCGAAGTCAGCGACTCCGAGTAGGGCGTGCCCGTGGAATAGTCCAGCTCGATCCACGTGTAGCTGCCTTCCTGGTAGCGCAGCGCATGGCGCTCGTCCCACTCGCAGTTCGTATTGGCCAGGAACAGCGCGCAGAACTCCCGCGCCACCCTGTCGGCACTGGAGAACGGGCCGCTCAGCGTCGTTTTGCCGGCGCAACCCACGCGTCCGGCCCGCGTCCACAGATAAAACTGGCGCTCAAACTCCAGCGCCTGCAACGCGATGAACTCGCTGTGGTTGTGGTGCACTCGCGCCTACAGAAAGCATATCGTTGGCCACATACAAACAGCAACGTTAACCTCGCGCATTTCTGTGGAAACCGGCGAGTTCCAGCCACGTACGCGGGTCAGCATGGCGTCGTAGTTGCAGCCGCCGTGTTGCAGTACCACTGCTTGCCGTTGATAGGTTTCCGGGAGGTACGGGTCGGGGCGGATCTGCGGCGGCAGCAGCTCCTCTTCGTCCTCCGTGCTGTCGTCGTCCGCTTCTTCCTGCTGGTGACGCGCGCAGTAGTACGTCGTCTTGTCCCGCAGCTGCAGTGACGCGCCGTCGTCTTCGTCCTCCGTCTCGTCGTCGTCCTGCAGCGAGAACTTGACCGCCTTGGCGTCGCGACGCGCCAACACGCGCTTCTTCAGCGGCGGGGACAGCACGGGCGCCGTCGCGGCCGCCACGCTGCGCTGGGAGCGCGTGCTGGCCGCCACGCCCGAGCGCGGCGCCGTGCTGACTCGCGGCGCGCTGAGGCGCCGTCTCGCGCTCGGCGGCGACGCGTACTGCGCGGCCGAAGCCGCCGGAGAGGGCGACGGATAGGGGAAGGGCGAGGAGCTCATGGCCGTGGCGGCGGCCGACGCCTTCTTGGTCGAGGCCGCGGTCGCGCGGCGCTTCTTGGCCATGTTGCAGCTGGAGCTCGGGGGCTGGAGGCTGGACGGGAAGTGGGGAAATCTCGTTCTTCCTCCTCCTCGTTCCTTCTCGGTCGCTGGCTCGCGGGTTGGACCTGGCCCGCGTTTCCGCGGTTCGCGAACTTGAAGTTTGTATGCGGCCGTAACATGGCGTTATGGTGTTAGGCAGGAGGGCGATTCCATACCCGCCCGGGTCCGGGACTGCGTTTGCAGTGAGGGACTTTGGGCAAATGCGTTTGCAGTGAGGGACTTTGTGCAAATGTGTGCGCGTGCGATTCGCAGTTTTGCAGTCTTTTGCAAGTTTGGGCCGCGATTTGTGTGCCGTGAAAGGGCGGAGAGAAGCAAAAGGGGGATGCGCAGACGGCAAATCGGGGCACAAAAGCTGCCATCTCGCGAGAGTGACATTGACGATACCCACGGGTTGCGTCGGCGGGTCTCACGGGCTCAGCAAGCCCTGCACCCGGCCCCCAACGCTGACTCCATCCAAGACGCAAGCGGATGCCACCAAGAGGAGGGAGGCATGGGGGGGGGGGTTCTGCGTAGCTAGAGCGGTAGCGAAGAAGTTGCCGCAGCGCGTAGTTGCTCGCTTGCGTACTTTACGCAAGTACTAGTATGTGTGGAGTGAGACGCCCTTCAAAGTTGGCGGGATGCTCATCACCACGTTGAAGGGACAGGCAGACGGGTCTTCAAACCCACGGGTTGAGTTGACTCGAGACCTGCCAAACCAGATCTGATAACGCCGCCGAGACACAAAGCCAGGCCGGATCTTTCGTCCTATCGTTAGCTTTCACATAACGCGTTGCTCTATTTAACACCCGACTTCAACATCAACATGGAAGAGCGGCCTACTGCTTCTTGAGCGACGGCTTGGACGGCTTGTGGCCGCAGTTGTGTGCGCGCGCGCCGCAGTTGCGGGCCAGGAAGAGCGTGCTGCCGAACAGCGAGCCGGCCGTGATGGAGCAGTCGGCGATGGGGCCCGTGACCACCACGGGGTGCAGCGAGTGCCGCATCGTGTAGAAGGCGAAGCCGCCCTGCAGGCCCTGGAGCGTCGCGAAGCAGTGCGTGGGCGGCAGCGCCTCCACGCGCACGCAGATCTTGCCAGTGGACGCGTCGATGTACGTCATCTGGCGCAGTCGAAGCGCTTGCGCCGGGTCGGCCGCCGCCTTGGCGATCTGCTGCTTCAACGGCTCGCTGGCCTTCACCAAGTGCTCCAGCAAGTACTCGTAGCTCCAGGCGCCCACGGCGTCCTCGCTGCCCGAAGCGGTGGCACTCTTGTCCCACGGACTCTGGATGTCAGCGTCCTTCATCTCCGTGTCGAAGCCCATCTCCCGGGCGATCATGATGGCCTTCTTCGCGCTCCGCACGCCCATGACGTCGTCCACGATATCGCGCACACTGAACTCGCGCTTGTACTCGGGCAGAAGCTGCTTCATGATGGCTGGCAAGTCGGCCTTGGCTGGCTCAGGCAGCGCGAACACGGCGTCGAACACGGCGTGCAGGAAGCGACTGCCCGAGTACTCGACGCGCTGGATGTCGTCGCCCGTCTGGATGAAGTTCTGGATGGTGTTGAAGATGGGCACGCCGATAGCCAACGTGGCCTCCGGGTCGAACGTCAGCTCCTTGGCGACCACTTGCGCCTGGATGGCATTGTGCTGCGCCGTCGAGGCGGCCGCCACGTTGATGTTGGACGTCATCACGTGCACTTTACGCGCCAGCCACTGCGGATACAGGTCGTGCACGTGGTGGGAGCTGTTGGACACATCCACGATGAGCCAATGCGGCAGATGGTCGGCACACACGTGGTCCAGGAACTTGTTGCGGTCGAAAGGCACGAACTCGTCCGCTCGAGTCGCCAGTGCTTCCTCCGTGATGTCGCCCTCAAAGTCCAGTAGCATCTTCGACGACATGTGGGTGCCGATAGCTCGCACACGGATGTCCACATTGAAGCGCCTTCGCAAGAACTCCCGTTGCTGGTGGTATTGCTTCAGTAGTGCGACGCCGATGCTGTTGGCCTCGTTCTCCTCGAACTCCAGACCCATCAAGCCGATGGAGATGGTCTGGTCCGAGAGGAAGAAGGACGAATGCACGGCACGCAACGCCATGGCCGAGTCTTCGTATCGCACGACAGCCGAGATGTTGCGCTCCGAAGAGCCCTGCGAAATGGCCAGCACGTTGATCTTGGCTCGCCCCAAGGCGCCGAAGAACCGCGCGCAGACGCCCGGCGTCTGACTCATCTGATCCCCCACCGCAGCGATGATACTGATGGGCGCAATGTACTCGGCCTTGTCGATGAGGCCCACGTGGATCTCCTTGAAGAACGTCTCGTTCACCACGTCCTTGGCCACGTCGGCCAAGCCCATGGGCACGGCAAAGCAGATGGAGTGCTCGGAACTGGCCTGGGCGATCAGCACCACGCTCACCTTGACGCGGTCCAGCGCACTGAAGAGCCGCGAGGACGTGCCGTGCACGCCCACCATGCCGCTGCCTTCGATATTAAAGAGCGCCAGGTCGTCCACAGTGGAGAAGCCGCTGACAATGTTGCGAGCCGTGGGGGCTCCGTTGGACATCGAGCGCTTGAGCTCCACACGTTTACGGTGCGAGATCTTGGTGCCTGGGTGTTGCGGCTCGAAGGTGTTGCGGATGTAGATCGGGATGTCCTCTACGATCGCAGGCGCCATGGTCTTCGGGTGGATCACCTTGGCGCCGAAGTACGCGAGCTCCATGGCCTCCTGGTACGAGATCTCGGGCAGAATCTGCGACTCCGGCACACGCCGCGGGTCGGCGCTCAACACGCCACTCACGTCTGTCCAGATCGTGACGCTACTGGCGTGCAGCACTCGGCCGCAGATGGAGGCCGTGAAGTCGCTGCCGTCGCGCTTGAGCGTGGTCATGACGCCGTCCACTGTGCTGCAGATGAAGCCCGTGACCACCAAGTGCGTGATCTCCTTGTTCGCGTCAGAGCTCTGCAGAATCTCCTGCATCTTCTGTGTGGACAGCTCGTACTGCACCACAGGCCCATGCTCGCTATCCGGCTCGACCGTCAAGAAATCCCGAGCGTCCACGAAGCGGAACGTGTGCTTCTTGCCGTCCTGCTGCATCCGCTGCGACAGCACAGCCGTGAGGATCTTGGCCGACCAGATCTCGCCGTGGCCCGAGATGAACTCCACCACGTTCTCGTTGTACGTCTGCATGATGGAGATGGAGCGCAGCAGCTCCGAGACCGCCTTCAGGTCGCGCTCGATGGCCTCTTCGATGGGGGCGCCCACCGCGGCGGGAAGCAGCGAGCTCACCACCTTGTGGTGCTTCTCGCGGATCGTGGCCAGGATCGCGTCGCACTCGGCCGTCTTGCGCAGCTTGGCCAGCTCCAGCAGCGAGATGAGCAGGTCCGTGACCTTGGGCTTGCCGCCGATGGCCGAGACCACCACGGCCACGCGCGGAGCCTCCAGCGCCGCCACGATGTCCGCCACCTTGGCGAAGCACTCGGCGCTGCCCACGGACGTGCCGCCGAACTTGTGCACCACGAACTTGTCTGCCATAGTCACGTCGAGAGGGAGGAGCAGGGAGAAGCCGCCGTGCTGACCTTCGTCTTGGCTGCTTTTTCGCTAAATGGTTGGGCCGTGACGTATGGCGGCGGAGTCGACTGGGCGGGTCCGATCCGTAGCGAGATCCCGTGATATTCGATACCCTGTGTAATCCGGATACGCGACGCTGAAAGTGACCAGTATAATTGCGATCTAAATCCTGTGAGATACCGTACCCCTTGAAACACGATGAGAAGGATGGATCTGCATAGGAGGGGACGGCTGAATGCGCAATTCCGTGGTTGTAAACGGCGCTCCTTCACAAGAAAAAGCGGACCGCACCAGAATGCGCCGAGAGGCGGGACGGAAATGCGCGCGCGCACCCAAGCAGAAGAGAAACGCGTGGCCTGTGGCGCCTGCAGCTGCACCAGACGCAGTCGCGATCTTCCCCCTCGGTCCGCTGTGCCCAATGCGCATTGCATCCGTCGCTAAGCGACAAGTGCCTCGGCAGCGTCCTGTTCTGGAATTTAGAATCTGAAAGCCTGCCAAATGCATGCAGCAGCCATGGCCAACCTTGCTATTTTTTAGAAGACATGTATTGGAGGGGTCGGCTGAACGGGATCCATGGTGGGCGATTGCGGCTGCTGCGGCTCCGGGAACTTGACCAGGTTGCGCCAGCGGCTGGCGATGCTCATCTCGAAGTACAGGATGCCCACGACGCACAGCACGGACATGGCGGTGCAGAGCGCCACCCGCTCGTCGAACTGGATCCAGCCCAGTAGCGCGACCAGCAGCAGGAAGAAGGACGCGCCCAGACGGAAGAGCTGGTGCGCCAACACCCACTCGCGCTCGCACTTCTTGAGCCACCAGCCGTAGAACGGAGACACCACGTCCAGTTCCAGGGCCGAGAGCTCGCGCACCTCGCCCTCCAGTGTGTGGGTCACGAACCGCGTCAACGCCAGCAGCAGAAGCGTGCATGTTAGCATGCACAGCAGCATAAATATAAACTGGAAGAAGCAGCAACAAGCAGCACGGGGCCGTCAGCTCAGTACACATGCGGATAGAGACCTTTAGACCAGTCTAAGTATTCCTAACGCACCTCCAAGCAGCAGACCGTGCCGTACACGACCAAAAGCGCGTGGCTGATGTCGTCCGGCACGCTGACCTGCACGATGGACATCATGGTGAAGCCCGCGAACAGCCCCGAGAGCTGCGCGATGGCCGTCAGCTGTCGGTGGCGCGCGTCGATGATGCGCTTCTCGTTCCGGAGCTTCACCACGCGGCGCTCGCGCTCCAGATCCGTCTTGCGCCACTCGTACTCGCGCAGAATGGCGTCCTCGCGCCACTGCTTCTCCTGCTCGCGGTGCAGCAGGTCCTCGTCCCGCCACTGCTTGGCGTTCTTTATGTCGTACGAGCCGAACACGGCGTCCACAACGGCCCCGACCGCCGCCATCGCGTCGCAATTTGCTTTTGAAATGTCCAATTCTTCTGTGTTTCTGACGACACGTCGAAATACTTCGGCGCTTCTGGCAAGTCCCCTCTGTATAATAAACGATTGTCATTATGGAAGCAAACAGCCAAGGTTAACAATGAAAGGAGACTCTGTAGAGTGGTAGAATGCAATAGTGACACTTAGCATGTTTGAGAACTTTGCGGAGGTAGCGGAACTGTTTGGCTCTGCGTCTGGACTGGACGGCGCACCGCACTTCCTGCACTTTGCTGGCGGCAATCTCCTGCGCGGCCAAGAAGCAGCACCACCTGGCGCTCTGCACGGATCGAGATGCGACGAGGAGGAGTCTGGGAGGTGTCGACGCCGTCGTGCGAGTTCCCAGCACCAAGTGTCTTCTAGCGACGCGCGAGAAAGAGGGCGAAGCGTTGCTGCTGTGAAAAGCGCAGCCGGGATGGAAGCAGAGACGGTGAGTTTGAAGGATCAAGCAGTAGCTGCGACAAGGTGGCGCTGCCGGAGATGTCTGCGACCAAGGCGCCGGCACCACGAGATTATCGGCATATCAAATCGCTGCGTGTGGCGGAGGGGGAGGAGGCGCTTTCGGTGCCTGTCTGATGTCCTTCGTGAGACCCGGCGAGTTCAAGAGACCAAACGGGCCCTCATGGCCGTTGATGGATGAGGGAGAGAGTCGTCGCCCTGTGCATGAGCACAAGAGTAAGTGGTTAAAAGCTGCAGGTGACTGGCCTCTATAGAAAATTGACGGAAGCATGACGTTGAGATTGCACTGAGGTGGTCAAATGCTTTTAGACGAAGCCTCTTCAAAGCCGCGCACCTATCGTCAAGAGACTGGCATATTAGAGCTCTCTCCTATTTTCGGTGCCGATTCTGGGAGCCTCAGAGGTGGAGGGAGGCTCAAGACCTCTCACTTCGAACGGAGGTCTCCCCAATACCACCTCTCCAATGCCTTACTTCCGTTTGCCAAGAGGCATGACACCTCGCGATCTTCAACTTCGGTGGATTTCTGAATGGCTGACCCACTGGTGCAGTCACTGAATCGAGTTTCGACGACTTTGGCCTTGTGAATTCGCTAAAGCAAAGAGAAATTCAGCAATGACGGCTGGGGCGTTGGAGAAACCACTGGGACTGGGCGCCAGGTCGCCCATGGGGTCCGAAGAAGAGATCGAGCGCTTCGATCGCCGCAAGCAAACGCTCACTTATCAACTTGCTCTGTGAAGACAAAGCACCCCAGCCCCCAGCCCACCTCAAGCTTCCAACCTTTCAGCCACCGCTTCTACGATGACTGTCAAGACTCTGATCGCCAGATTTGAGACCAAGAACCCCAGCTCAACCACCACCAACGCCCCGACCCCTGCCGACTACCCTGCGCAAGGCACGGTGGCCACCTTGGCCTCTCGCTACGAGGCCTTCATCGCGTCTGCCGGCCACGGCACCCGTGTTGTCGGCTCTGCCCCGACCTCGACCGGAAGCAACGTCGTGTCCTCCATTGGCCACGATTCCCCAGTTAATGCCGTCGACTCGGACGGCTTCGTCTATCCTGCAACCACGGCCGACGACCACCTGGTGTCCTCCATTGACCAAGATTACTCGCTTGATGCCATCGACTTGGATGGCGTTTTCCAGTTCCAAGCCAACGACGCGTTGGATGTCGAGCCGGAGACGACTCACATCAGCGCGCACAGAACCGCACAGGAATCGCAAACACGCACAACCGCGCCTTCGAGTCGTACCGCCTCGACCACGACAACGACTGCCATCAGTACCCGTCGTCATCGTGGCCGTAACAACCACGCGAAAACGCCATCACGTGTCTTCGCCTACGAGAACTCGACTGCGTGGACCCAGCAGCGTGCCGCCAACCAGGCCCGCATTCAAGCCAGACGCCTCATCAACGAGCAGCAAACTCGCGCGGCCACGATTCCTAGTCGTCCCGTCGCTTCTCCGACCTCAGCGCCGCCTCCTCCAGCTCAAGTCGAAACAATTCGGTCGCGCAGCATGGCCGCGAATGGCACCCGTCGTGCAGGCCGTGACCCGTACGCCCACATCAAGTCGCGCGTCTTCGACTTCATGAAGCCAACCGCACCACCTCAGCCAACTGCTGCCAACTAGGCGCACACCAATGCCCAGATGACTCAACCAGACCGACCGCCATCGTATAGTTTTAGTTTACACGCCCACTTTTACCAAAAACCTTGAACCATTTTGTTTAGAAACGAACATCTTCATTTCTAAACGTTTTACAATAAATGTGGCACGAACGCCCGTTTGCAGAAAAGTTCTCAGTGTCATGGCGTCGGTCGGGGCCGTCGTGGACGCCGTCTTCGGCTCGTACGACGTGAAGAACGCCAAGCAGTGGCGGGACGAGGATCTGCGGCACCGCGAGCAGCAGAAGCAGTGGCGCGAGGACGCCATCCTGCGCGAGTACGAGTGGCGCAAGACCGACTTGGAGCGCGAAGCCCGCGTGGTGAAGCTCGAGACCGAGAAGCTGGTCATCGACGCGCGTCTCAAGCAGCTCCGGGCCATTTCGCAGCTCTCGGCGCTGCTTGCGGGCTTCACCATGTGCTCTCTCATCGAGCTTAACATACCCGACGACATCAGCCACCCGCTGCTCGTCTTGTACGGCACGGTCTGCTGCTTAGAGGTACGGAGGCTAATGTGATTTTCCGCACCCATATTCATAATTGCAAACTAACCTGTCTTTTGCTTTGCTAATACTTGTGTGGCAGTTGGTATTTATGCTGCTGTGTATGTTAACATGCACACTATTGCTATTGGCACTGACGCGGTTCGTGACCCACACACTGGAGGGCGAGGTCCACAAGCTCTCGGCCCTGGAATTGGATGAAGTGTCTCCGTTCTACGACTGGTGGCTCAAAAAGTGCGAGCGCGAGTGGGTGCTGGCCTACCAGCTCTTCCGCTTGGGCGCGTCCTTCTTCCTGCTGGAGGTCGCGCTGCTCGGCTGGATGCGGTTCAGCCAGCCGGTGGCCACGGCCATCATCATGTCCGTACTGAGTGCTTTCGGCATTCTGTACTCGGAGCTGAGTATCGCCAGTCGCTGGCGCTACCTCGTCACGTTGCCGGAGCCTTCGAGACCGGCATCGTCGACGGCGTAGTGAAAATGTAGTACATCATAATAAACCACATAAAGTTGTGTTATCCATCTGGTAAATTTTGCATGGAAATCTCAACTTGCAATGGATTTGCAGCAGAGTCGACGACATAACTCCGTCATAACCAACACATCGTTTACCATTCAATCCCCGTCGTCGCCTAGATGCCACTCGCCTTGCAAGTGCTCCTGCCACCTCTTTCTTCGTAGTTCAGTTGTCTGGGGCCGTGTAGAAGCGAAGGAAGACTTGCAGCAGGTTCCAGGCCAGGATATTGACGCCTCCATCGCTCTTCTCGAACCCGTCGGTGGCTGTAACTGGCTCGCGTTTCTCGAGGAACTCCCGCGGCTTGTAGTTGTGAAACGCCTCTTCGCTGGGGAACAGAAGCCGCACGTCGTTCGTGAAGGCGCTGGCGACGATGGACTGGTTGGCACTGGGCATTTGCATGGCCATACAGGTCGTGGAGCACGCGGTACTTCCGCAAAACGCGATTTTCGCCGGCCAATTGCCAGCAATATCGTCTTGGGCAAGTGCTTCCGTATCCTCCTCTTCCTCAAAGTCGACGCCAATACCTTGAGCGAACGAAGGGTATGTCGGATTGCGTAGATGCACGATTTTCTCGATGGAGTCGGCACTCAGTAGCTTGGAGTGACGCCCATGCTTATGGAACAGATCCGTGTACAATTTGTGCATGTCTTTGCCCGTAGACTGGAGTCCATGGACACCGTTGCCCATATCTTGATAAGCTTGACACGTTCCTGTAGTCATGTGATGCATGTGCGTCTCCTCTGCAGCATTTGATCCACTTCCGCTCGCACTAGTGCTGTCATTAGGCTCCCGATGCGCGTAGTACTGCACGTATTGGTCCACGAGTCCATGTTGGATGCCTAATACGCCATTGTACGGGTCGTAGGACGTGTCCTTCATCCCCACCGGATGGCAAATGTGCTTCTTCACGTACTCCCTGTAAGATTCGCCGCTCATTTTCTCCACCATGTACGCCAGAAGCACGTAATTCGCGTCCGAGTACGAGTAGTTAGAGCCGGGTTTAAACGCCAGCGGCTCATTAATGAAGGCGCCAACTTGCTCCCCCAGATCACCCAGAGTAGTTAACGACCGTTTGCGATGAGGGTCCAGATCCACAAGACCCGAGCCCATGTACAGCAACTGCTCGAACGTGAGCTGCTCGCACTCGGTCTTATCCGCGAGAGTCGGACACCACTGTGTCTGATTGATTGCACCAAACGCCTTCAAGTCACTGGAGGTGAGGTAGCTGTTCACTGGCTTGGACAACTCCACGACGCCTTGCTCCTGCAGTTGGTAGAGCGCCACGGACGTGAACAGCTGCGCGTGGGAGCCCATGGGGAAGACGCTGTGCTCCTTCATGGCGTCACTTAAGGGTACATTGGCGCGACCCATGGCTTCCTGGAAGGTCTTCTGGCCGTTGTGGCTCAGTCTCACCACGCCTGAGAAGTTCTTGGCGTGGCGGTACAAGTTCATGAGCGTCTCCAGCTCCACGGCGCGCGCACTCGGGTGGTGCGACGGCCACGACAGCGCCACCAGGAGCAACGTGACCAATGCTGCGGCCAGGAACCCCAGGGTGGCGCGGCCGATATGGCGCGTCCGCTCGCGCCGCTGCTGCCGCTCGCGCTGGCGCTTGTGGTAGCTGGACAGCTGCTCCTGTAGCGAGTCGCCGTTGCTCGCGCCGTTGCCCGCGCCGTCGCGATGCACGAGCGGCAAATGCTCCTCATCCATGGTTACCTTCGCTTTCTTCGGGAACTGAAATGCTTCGAAAAAGCGGTAAGTTCGCACTATTGGTGATCCGAATAAAACGCGCGATATAATTCGACATATAAGAATAGAGAGGGAGGTGATATGTCGCTGATAAAATAGCCCGCTTTGATTGGATAAAACACAAAGCATTATTAGGGAAACAGGTCTCTCACTGGCTGATGACACGCCATCTTCGAGTGCAAATTCCCCAAAGTTGCAGTATCACATAAAACGTGAACCACTATCGGTAAGTCCGTTTATTAAGTGCGTATCTCGATGGCGTTGGCGCAGTGTTTCCGTCAATTCTGGGCCGAGCATGCGGCCCACGACGGCGTGGCGCTGCTCCAGAGCTTCCCACGCGTCCCCAGCAGCTCCAGCGTCCTCCACGCTTCATCACCATCACATGAAGATGCCAATCCACCGGATTCTGTGGGCGCGATCAGCTACAGAGCGCTGTATCACTGGCTTCAGCAGCTCCAAGGCGCTCTACAACCCCCAGAAAGCGACGAATGGCTGGTGGTAGCTATCAATATGGCACCATTCTCAATAGAGGAGACGGCGCTGCTGCTACTAGTGGCAGAGCAGCAGCACTGGGTCTATGTGTCTGTGGATATTGAGCTGCCGTTGAGTCGACAGCTCGCGATTCTTCGGATCGCTCGGGCGAATCGGCTCGTGACGCTTCCGGACAGTCATTTGGCTTGTTTCCTCGCGTCTGATGCCGCAAATGACGCTGACAAAGACTGCCGAGAGGCTGCAAGAGTGAAAACGCTCAGGTGGGAGGCCATCGAGGTGTCTACAAGTCCATTTCGACCCTTGAAAGTGTTCGAAATCCCGCTGGGTCACTTTCATTCCATTACAAAACACGAGTCGTTATACGACATCACACATCGGAGATTCCAGTCGGAGTCGAACGGGACGGAGATCGAAGCGCCACTCTATGTGTTGTTCACTTCTGGGTCCACGGGCGATCCACGGGGGGTCTTGGGCACGCGAAGTGGAGCTTGGGGTCGTCTACAGTGGATGTGGACAGCTTATCCGTTCACCAAATTAGGAGAATTTGCCGGGGGAATGATGGGAGAACGCGTGCTTCGTGCCACCAAGCTATCGTTCGTGGACTCCGTATGGGAGATACTAGGTGCGTTTCTCCAAAGCGTGGCACTAGTTCATTTGCAGTCGCCAAGGCATCTTCCACCCAGAGATCTGAACCGTGGAGATGGCTATTCCTACCTTCAAAGTGTGGTACTGGACGACAGTACTCGGTTTCTGGAGGTGATACGCGGTCAAGAAGTGACGCGGTTCGCCGCAGTGCCTAGTGTATTGGAGATGCTATTGCTACAAACTCGAGTATCCGATCGAAATACCGCCTTCGCAGGACTTCGCTACGTCTTAAGCAGCGGCGAGACGCTCTCATTGGGTGTCGTCCAGCAGTTTCTGACCGAATTCCCAGCCGTGGCGGTCCTGAATCTCTATGGTACTTCACCACAACGCAGTGAACAGCCCGTGTTGAGTGTGACTGACGGACGATGTGCCGTGATTCCCTTGCAGGTAGCACAGAAGTGAGCGGGGATATCACGTGCATGGAGCTAAAAGCACTGCAGATCTCGACCCAGACGACATTTTGGGAACAGCATGGCATCCCCATCGGCAATCTCCGGTCTAAAGACGTGATTGGTGGAGATAAAACTGCTCTTATGCTGCTGCGAACAGCTGATGATCCAGTTGAAAGTGAACATCAAGACTCGACGCATTCAATCTGGCCGAAAAGCGCACTTAATGACTCAGTGACACCTGCCAAGACCAGCGGACAGTCAATCAGTGGGCTGTTGTATGTGACGGGGCCTCTCGTGGCTCTCGGGTACCTCAGTGACGATCAAGACGACGCTGAAAATGACGCATTTGTGGATGGAGAACCGCCGTGGAGTGAACCAAAGGATGGCAGTCGCAGTCAGCGACGGTGGGTTTGCACGGGGGATATCTGCTCTGTGATCGGAGGGAACCTCTACTTCGTGGGGCGGAGGGATCACATGGTGAAGATCCGTGGGCAGCGGGTTTACTTGGAGGCGGTGGAGCGTGCAATGGCGGCAGCATTGACCGCGAGACATGACAAACAAGCAAACGAACGCTACAGCCAGGTGATCGCCTTGGCTGTGACCTTGGAGGCCGCTAAGTACGCACTGCATCGGCGGCAGATCGTGGTCTTTCTCGTCCTTGACTCGACTACGATCAATGGGGCTCTAATGGCCAGCTATCCCCAGAAGCAAGGACTCTATACGTGGATAGCAGAGCACTACGGGGCGTCCCATGTCCCTTTTGATGTCCTACTGGTGGGTCAGGATGCCGTTCAGCGACTCACGCATGGGAAAATCGATCGACGAGGGCTGGAAGCGCTTTATGTTCAGCATATTTCCCATATAAAGGGTGATGGCCAGGGTCTGGAGACTGTATCAAGCCCCGAAAATGGGTCCGACAGCCCAGTATTGGGGTTGGTGGTTCGATTGCTCTCCAATATCCTGGACGTTTCCAGTTCTGCCGGACTTTCGGAGGACATTCGACGCTGTACATTCGCGGAACTCGGCGGGAATTCCCTATTAGCGACGCTGTTCGTGCACGAACTCCACACTGCGGGGTTCGACAAGTCCCAACTGACGACGCAAGCCTTGGTAAGTCACTTACTTGTGCGCGCCATCTGATGCGCAGAAAACGACACTAACTTGCTCACGGATACTATTTTGTGCCTATTGGCAGCTCGGAATGACCGTCGGAGAAGTGGTCCTAGCACTGAAATCGACTCCTGTTGAGTCACTATCACAATCCCTCCAGCCCAAAAGCCCTAGTGGCTCTATCAAGCGTCGCAAGACAGCCCACCCCACGCCCTCATCTCCTGCAAACAACACTGTTGGCTCGCTTCCACCGGGCAACCTCTCGTTCCTATCGCGGTACAACCACTCGTCCATAGAGGACTCTGGTCCCTATCTCCCTCTATGCTACGCGACTACCTCACCCTCTTCTGGGAACCCGCGATGGGCTCTGAGAACCGCTTGGCGAGTGGATCTGGGGAAATGTGTGGACGCGTCGCCTCTCCTAGTGCAACAGCATGACGCCCAGGGAGCCGTCATCTCTACCTGGGCGATCATCGGCTCCCATTCGGCTGTATTGGTTTGTGTCAATGTGGATGCTGGCGGTCGGGAGATCTGGAGCGTCCAGCTAGACGACCGGATCGAAGCTTGTGCTGCCCTCAGCTTAAAGTTCGAGACTGTCTACGTCGGAACCTACGGCGGGACGTTTTTTGCGCTGGATTTAAAAACCGGGACCGTTCGATGGCGTTTTTACTCGAAAGAAGCGATTAAGGCGACGGCACTGGTGCTGGAGACTCATAACCTAGTGGTCTGTGGCACGTACGACCACAATTTGTACGGGCTGGATACTGCCACAGGCTCGATCTGCTGGACGGTCGATCTACAAGGTAGCGTCTTCTCGACGCCTTTCTACTCCAAAGAGTCCGAGCAGCTTTTCGCCGCTTCTACTAGCGGATTCCTCGTGGGATTGACGGTCATTTCCTCATCTACTGATGGCGTCGGGTTACACTGGAGTTTACAGCTTCCAGCGCCGGTTTTTGCCGGCTTAAACGCCGACTTAACCGCCAAAGTACTGGTGGTGGGGTGTGCCGACGGCCAGCTCTACGGAGTAGCGATGACTTCCGGACAGATCCAATGGCGAGTTTCCACAGAGAAGCCCATCTTCAGTTCGCCTTGCGTCTACCGACCGGGTTTCGCAGTGTTTGGGTCCCACGATGGCTGCCTACGCAAGGTTCGCTGTCACGATGGAGCTTTGGTGTGGACCACAGACCTCCAGAGCGCCATCTTTGCGTCACCTACGGTCGTCCAGCTCCATACAGAGCCTTCTGGTGGTGGAGATGCAGCCAAACAAGTGGTTTGTTGCGTGACGACCACCGCCGGCCAAGTGTATCTCTGTGACGAAGCCTCGGGAGTCGTTCTTCACCAGTCTAGCGCCACCGGAAGTGATGAGCTGGGGCCATTATTTGGGTCGCCAGTACTGGTCGGCAAGTGGTGTTTGCTGGGGACTAGGACCAATTTCCTCTACGCTTTTGCGCTACTGAGCTGCCCACAGCCGACGGAAGGTTGACGGGTGGACGTTTATTATCGCCGCAAGCCTTTGGCCACTTTGACTTCGTTCCAAGCGAAGAAGTTCCAGTCTTTATCGGACGTCGTGGCCACCGACGAGGATCCGAAGAGCATCAGCTCGTACTTAGCCAATTGCAGGCGGAAGGCTTGGTTCGGCTGCACTAGTCTCCGCTTGCGCCGCACCATGTTGTACGCCTGCAGCAGCGGCATCTTCTTGTCGATCATTAAGTACGCAATCAGCAGCGCCGGCGACCTGGAAGCGCCTTCACATGACCGAACAACAGTCCGTGAGTGGTGATCAGACAAAATCCGCAAAGTTAACGGAGGAAGTGCACACAACACATACCGGAAATGCAGTGAATGAGGGCGCGGCCCTGCAGTCTCTCGACCCGCTTGAGGAACTTGGAGACCGTCTGGAAGTGCGGGAGCAGCTCTTCGTCGAGGGAGTCGTGCAGATTGAGCTTGAGGTAGATGTATTCCCCCTCAAAACTGTTCGCCACTTGCTTCGCGCAGTTGCAGATGTGGGTCACGCCTGCGTTGTATAGCTGTGCACTATCAGCAGCGTTCTCTCGACTGCCGAGCAGCACGTGGTCCAGAATGACAGTGGGCTCGTAGGAGAGTGTCGGACCGAGTACACGACCCACCAGAGCCGCCAGTCGCCTCGGAAGCGACTTTTCTCGAGCCACAGCCTCCTGAATCCGCCACTTTCGACACACCACCATGGGAGTCAGACAGGGAATCGACCAGAGGGCGCCTTCCAATTCGTGACTAGGTACCTGAGCATCCATGACGGTGTCCTCTTCGTCCGGGTTGCGCTTGGAAAACACGACGATGGCAGTGTTGTGCAGATGCTCCTGCTCCCGCTGCAGCTCATGGCGACGCCCGAACTTCCGCGTGGACGCGTAGCGCTTCAGGACCTCGGCCGGTGGAGACGGCGACGCCTGGAGCCGCGTCATCGTGGCGGGGGCACCGAAGGCCCCAGATGAGATGAGATGGCCGACTGGCCGACTACTTGTGAGCCAAATTTAGCAAGAGCAGATCACCACGGCGCGTCGACGAGGCAGCGACATTGAAGTGACGGACGCCGTGATGCCACGCACCAAAGAAATTGCAGTAGATGCAGCTAATTCGAGCGGCGGGCTGGCGACGAACGGGCGGCAGTTCCACGACAAAGCCCAAAGGACCAGCAATGCCAATTGAGCCAGCATACGAGTTGATTGACAGCGCTCTTTCGCCCGTCCAACGAGCCGAAAGCGAATCCGGAAGCAACGTGTCGGCTCTTGCAACGAGAGAATCGCCAAGCAGGTGGAAGGGGCCACAGCCTGGCAATGCCTGCTCGATCAGCACGTTCGGCTGGTGGCGAGCTGTCGCTTGATGCGCTTGATGCGCTTGCCGACGATCGCACGGATCTAATTCTTTTTTAGAAGGAGTTAACCCCTTAGTACCGTTAATACCGTTAATACCGCCACAATCCTAAATCTAAAGAATCGAACCTAGGGACTGGGTAGTCAAAAAGTCTAAATCATTCCCAGAATCCAAAATTAGATTCTGATTAGGAATGATGCGCAAGCAACCCTCTCAAACGTGATGCAGCCAATTGCCTCCCTCCAGCGAGAACGATGGGGAGCAGCAGCCAGCAGCTTCGAGGCCGCCGCCACTCGCTGATTTGGCGCCACTGCCGCCAAGCTGCTGGCCGCTCGCTGTCTGCACCCGCTTCGCCAGCTCCTCGCGCTTCCCCTCGTACCCCCCGCACCGTCTACAGCCACACACAAGCGCCACAACCCGCAAGAGACCGAAGGGTTCCACGATGTCGCCACTCCGTCACGTTGCGGCCGCTTGCGTCGCCGTAGTCGCGTGTCTACTGGCCATTCAGGACGGCAGCAGAGTCTCAGTGCTTGCGCACAATCTGCAGCGTCTCCAGGACTTCCGAGGCCACGGCTACCACGTGCATTTCGACCCCGAACAGCCCGAAGACGAGCCGATCCAGCCGCCGACCGAGGAAGAGTACTTCGCCGACGCCGTGCTGGACCATTTCGCGCCTGTTTCTCGACGGGCCAGCTGGAAACAGCGCTATCTGGTGAACGAGGAGTTCTGGGGCGGGCGGGGCTTCCCTGTGTTCCTGTACATCGGCGGCGAAGGACCTTTGGGGCCACGAGCCATCTCCAACCGCACCTTCATCCACGCCATGGCGGAGAAGCACCGCGCGCTATTGCTGGCCCTGGAGCACCGCTTCTATGGGAAATCGTACCCGACGCCAGACATGAGTCTCTCCAATCTGCGGTATCTCTCCAGTGAGCAGGCGCTGGCCGACTTGGCGCATTTCCATGCCTTCGTGGCGGAGAAGTACGGCCTCACGACCGAGAAGTGGGTGGCGTACGGCGGCAGCTACCCTGGAAACCTCGCCGCTTGGCTGAAGCTCAAGTTCCCAGCGCTGTTCGCCGGTACCGTGGCCAGCTCGGCGCCTGTGCATGCGAAGACCAACTTCTTCGAGTACATGGAGGTGGTTGGCGATGGGTTACGGTACTTCGGGGGCGGCGAATGCTATCACCACGTGGAGCAAGCCATTAACCAGCTTGCGGAGTTGCTGGATAGTGGGCGTGAAGGGCGGGAGAAGGTCGCGGAGCTCTTCAAACCGTGCTATCCGATGACCAACACGTTCGACGACTCGGTGTTCGAGACGTCCATAATGGGCGCGTTCCAGGACATTGCCCAGTACAATGGCATCCACGAAGGCGCGATGACTCTCTCCGGAGTGTGTGAGCGCTTCTCAAAGCCGGAGGATCCGCTGACCAAGCTGGCCGCCTTCATTAACGAGACGCGGGTGGGGGACTGCTTGGACTCGAAGTTCGAAGGCGCGCCTAACGGCACTGTCGAAGTGCTCCGTCGCGACAAGTTCGACGGCACAAGCAGTGCCCGGCAGTGGGTTTATCAGACCTGCAACGAGTTCGGCTACTTCCAGACGACCACGAGCGCTCGATCCCCGTTCCACGCGCTGAGTGCGGTCACGGAGACCAACGTGGGCTCGGAGGTCTGCAGACGCGTGTACGAGATGACTGTCGCACCGGATGTGGCTGGAGCCAATCTGGACTACGGCTCGCTGGGGATCGAGGTGGAGAGCGTCACGTTCCCCAGTGGCACAATCGATCCGTGGCACGCGCTGGCTGTCCAAAATGCTACGGAGCTGCACTCGCGCTCGGCGGCGGCGGTGTTCATCGAAGGCACGGCGCACTGTGCGGACATGTATCATCCGAGCGAGAAGGACTCGCCCCAGCTCCAGTGGGCGCACGCCAAGATCGCCCAGAGAGTGCAGCGGTATCTGTCGGAGGCGGCCTTCCGTCCCGAAATGATTGCGACGGAGGTGGAGGCGATCGAGTAATGACTGTCGCTTTCGTTTTGGACAGAGCAAGTCGGTCTGTTTTCGACATTTGAGACGTATCGGTTGCAATTCAGTAAATAACGGTGATATCGTCTCGGTTAATTGTACGAAATGTACCTTTCGTCGGTGGCAGTAGCGTCTGCCTTTTGATTGGTGGGCATCGCGCTTCCTCTTCGCTCCCCCTCGTTTGGCTCGGGAGTTCTGCATCGATCGCTTGGAGGAAGAGGAGCGGCATGGCTTCGTACGAGACGCCCAACGTGGACGTGAACGCCAGCGGCTGGGGGCCCACGGTGCTGCCGGAGCAGTTCCTCAACATCCCCTACGCGCCCTTCAACAAGGGCGACAAGCTGGGCAAAGCCGCGGACTTCGTGTCCAACTACGCGCCGCGCGGCGGCCGCTACACGCGCGACCCGTCGGGCGTGAACGCCGAATTCCAGTACAAGCACGACTCCAAGGAGGACGCCACGTTCCAGCTGGTGGACACGTCCAAGGGCTCGCGTCCCAAGACCGAGGACCGGCTGCGCCCCACGTGGAACCAGCAGCGCTTCGGCGGTCGTGGCGGTCGCGGCGGACGTTTCGGCGGCCGCGGAGGCCGTGGCGGCCCCGGCGGCCGCTTCGGCGACAAGCCGGACCCGAATGCGCCCGGCACGTCGTCGGCGCAACTGCGTATGAAGGGCCAGCAGAAGCAGAACAAGCGCTGGGACCGCCTGAGCAACGCGCGTCGCCAGTTCACGTTCCGTCGCCGCGACGACCAGATACCGGAGCGTGCGGCGTCCGTGGCGGTTCAGGCCAGCTGGACGCTGGTGGACCAGTTCGAGATGCAGCAGCTCACCAAGCTGCAGGTGAACATCCCCAAGGTGGAGGACCTCAAGTGGTGCGGCGAGCTGCGCGAGTACGACGCCGCCTTCGACCGCATCACGAGCCGCACCAACACCCGTGTGCACCGCTACGACGACCGCGACTTCTACTATGTGACCACGACGGACGACCCGGTGATCGAGGAGCTGGCGCAGCAGGGCGACGCCACGGTGTTCGCCACGGATGCCATCCTGGCGCACCTCATGGCCAGCACCCGCTCCGTCTTCGGGTGGGACATTGTGGCCCAGCGTGTGAACAACATGGTCTTCTTCGACAAGCGCGACGAGTCCAACTTCGACCTGCTGTCGGTGAACGAGAACGCGACGGACCCGCCGACGCAGGAAGATGCGGAGCACATGAACCACCCGGATCGTCTGAGCCTGGAAGCCACGATGATCAACCAGAACCTGTCGCAGCAGGTGCTGAAGAGCGGCAACGGCGCCTTCTACAAGAAGTTCGACGCGCCCAACCCGTTCGCGAGCGAGGGCGCGAAGCCTGCTAGCGGCGCCTACCGCTACCGTAAGTTCGACTTGGGCGGCGGCTTGAACCTGGTGGCGCGTTGTGAGGTGCAGGCCGTGGCGGTCAAGAAGGGCACGCAGCAGTACGTGTCCACCTTTGCGCTGAACGAGTACGACCCCAAGTTCCCGGGCTCCATCGAGTGGCGCAAGAAGATCGACTCGCAGGTATGTGGCTTTGCTATGCGGAGGTTATGCCGGAATGTGTACGAGTGTGTGTGGATTTGCATGAGTGTGTGTGGATATGCATGTGTGGATGTGTGGATGGATATGAGTGCGAGTGCCTATGCTTCGTGTATGCCAGACTTGATGAATGCCCAACTTTTTTCTTTATATACGCTATTCCTATACTCTTGGTGAGGAAAGTCAAAGATGAGGAAAGTCTGCGCGTGTCGGAATGTGTATGCGTTCTATTTGCTTTTGCATGTGGCGTGTGGTTTGCAAAGACTCGATGAATGCCCAACTTTTTTCTTTATATACGCTATTCCTATACTCTTGGTGAGGAAAGTCAAAGACGAGGAGAGTCTCCTGCATTTTGTGCAAATGTGTATGCTTGCAGTCCCATAAGAAAAACGGTATGACTGACATATCCGGAAATGTTGTCGTTATTCCCTACAGCGCGGTGCCATCCTGGCCAACGAGCTCAAGAACAACTCGTGCAAGCTGGCCAAGTGGACAGCGCAGGCGCTGCTGGGCGGCGTGGACGAGATGAAGCTGGGCTACGTGTCGCGCTCCAGCTTCAAGGACCCGTACTCGCACGTGGTGCTGGGCACGCAGTCGTACAACCCGAGCACGTTCGCGACGCAGATCGCGCTCAACCAGAACAACACGTGGGGCATCGTCAAGATGCTGGCGGAGCTGCTGCTGGAGCAGCCCGAGGGCAAGTACGTCATCATGAAGGACCCGAACAAGCCCATCCTGCGGCTGTTCGCCGTGCCGCTCGACACCTTCGAGGAGGGCGACGACGAGGACGACGAGGACCAGGAGGAGGACGAATAAGCGCCAGTCGTTCGTCGGATCGTTTGACGTTCGTTCATACATTCGTTTCGCTAAAAAACTGAAGCTCGAATCCCAAACGACCGGTGGCCAGTGGTGGGTGCGTGTTCCTTGTTTGGAGTCATTAAACAACGTCATCCGACTTGAGGCCGTTTCATGGCGACTCCACATCTACGTGTAGTCGCCAAAGAGCCCGTTGAGACGGTGGGATGCACGTGTTGCCTCCGCCGACAGGCTCGAAAGAAATCAGCAGCAGCCGTTGGCCTCCAGCATGCGTGGCAACCCTGCGAACGGCATGTTCTGGAGCGCCACAGTGGGAGGACGCTGGCCAACCGTCTGATACGAGGACAGCAGATCCACCCCTTCATGGAATGGAGTCGCCACCTCCACTGGCGGACCGCAGCTCCGCTCCTTCTATCATACTGTAAACAGTGGCGTCTTCCTGGGACGCAGCTCATGCTCCCAATGCTCCCATGGACTTGAAAGAAAGCGGAATGCAACCGCCATGGATTGCGTGCGATGCGCTAGCGGCGACTGTCCGGACGTTCTCCACGCGGATAGTGGGAGCGTCAGGCTCCATTCGCCCAGTCCCTCGGTTTCCAGTTGGCAGCTGAAGGCGGCGTGCTGCTTTGTCGCCGCGATCTTGGAAGTCACCCGGCCGCGGCCTTTCTGTTCCGTCACGCGCACCCCCGGCACTCCCAGCCACACGATGCCGAACGACGGAATCGGCGAATCCAGTCGCCGCCCAAAGAAGCAGGACAGGAGAAGAGCGGCTCTTCTCCTGCCCTGCTTCTTTGGGCGGCGCATGTGATGCGCCATCGCCCGGCATTCCACACGCGAAGGGCCGACGGCAGCCGCAAGAGTGAAAGTACAATCAGCATGCCCAGCCAGGGGGCACGGCGCTGTGTTCCGGTATGAACGGACACCATGACAGGCAAGAGCTCGACTCCGTTTCGCCACTACTCGTAAGACATCGCATCGCCCTGTGTTGGAAGGAGGCGCGTCAAGTTGACGCTTCGACGCCGCAGAAATTGCAATCAGCAATCGGCGGGAGGCCGCTGAAGTTCAGACGCTGAACTGGCCGACCCGTCTGAACCTCTCAGATTGCATCTTGTCTGCAGTGACGAGGATTTCATGTACTGCAGGTGAAGCATGTTTGAAAGACATTTGTCGAGAATGCTTGATGTTCAGTCAGCCGCATTCATGCTTTACGATAAAAGACGGTGGATTATCGATGATGGCGAGGATCATCGTTAGCAGGTTCAACGTGCACGATCGTCGCACTGTGGGCGAAAGAGGAACTCAGAAATACATGACAGCCAGACGACAGCACCAGTTTGCCTCGGCGATGGTGGGTGGTGCAGTCGATTACCCCTCCACCTCGCATGCCTGAGCTCAAGCGCTTGACTTCGCGCATGGCAGCGCTGCGTGTCGCAATGAACGGTCAGCCCAGGTGGTGGCGCCACCTGGCTGGACTGTTCAGCATTGAAAGTGCGCATGCGATCACGCAAGGCCGGCGCTGACGGAGCGAATTGTGGGTGCGTTCAAGTCCTTCGTTTGTATCGCCAACGTAATGATAGCCGTTGTGGCCGGAAGGCCCTGCGCCACGTGCACTTCAGGAGCATATTGCGCCATGCTGCGTCAGCGGACGCACGACAATCGACGAACCGGCGCGACATGAGCCCGAGCGGTTGGTGCTTCAACGGACTGGCGATCGACTGAGGCATCAAGGCGTTCCGCCAAGATAGCTGCAAGGATCGGGAGGCAAGCGAAGGCGGATTTTATCCGCTCGTCTCCTCTTCTTAAGCCAGAAGACGCAAAGCTACAATAGGACTCACCACTACGACACATGAAGCAAACCATCCTGTGTGGCGACGGCCCAACCCCGTGCAAATTCTTTGCAGTTACCATGAAATAAATTATCGCCGGGATTCGGCATCGTCCCCCTCTAGTTGCATCGCAACTTGCACTGGAGGACTCTGTCTGGGCATCTGGAATGACAAAGAGACACAACACGGTGCAAACGACTGGGTGCACCGCTCATCGTTTGACAAAACACGCTACGTTATAATTTGTCAAGCGATCAAATTTGATCTTCCCAAACACACCTTGTTTTGAGACCAACTTAGGATCGTTGACCGCTGTCAACTCATATGGCCTTCCTACTGTACTGGCGTGGGGCGCCAGAAGGCGCGAAGGAAACCGAAACCACACAACCTGCAACGAATAGAAAGAGCGGCGCCGTTCGTGGCTTGGGTGCGGATGGACCGACTCCACGGCTGGGCCTGCTGATGCCGCTGGATCGAACCTCTCCTGCTGGAACGCAGTGCAGCCAGCCACCGTGTGTTCGATCATCCGCGACATGCCCACGCACTTCGAAACGAAACGACTGCGGGCTTTCCGCTCCCTTTCGCCACACAAGCACCCGCACCTCATAACCCAAAATTAGGAACACGGAGCGCACTGCAAGAAAACCGGAAGAAGAAGAAGCGACGCTCCATCTTTTGCGCAGTTTTCTTTTTGTTGCCTTTTGCAAAGCAGTCGCCTTGCTTTTGCAGTCCAGTCAACAATACACCGCCACACACGTGTAAAGTTCCGGTAACAACACGGGAACCAACACCATGGCGAGCGAATGCATACCGCGCCGGTCGTGCCGGGCCTTGAGCTGCAGCGGGAGTAACGCGGTGCTGGCGCCGCCAAGCAGCGGCAGTAGCGACCTGCACAAGCACGTGGGCTTCAAGCGGCAGGAGCTCTGGCAGGGCCTGCAGCAGCGGTTGGGCGGCACGCCCATGTTCGGCGGCCCGTTGGGTCCGCAGGAGGAGCTGGATGACGCCGACATCAGCGTTAACGGCAACAACGCGACGAATTCCAGCAGCGACGAGGACGAAGACGACGTGGCCGAGGACCAGCGGTATCTGGCGCACGGCCCGCGTGCCACGGAGCGGATCCGGGCCAAGTCCATGGACTCCGTGGACGCTCGAGAGACCTTGGGGCGTCGGGGACCCAGCGTGACGACTTCCACGTCGGTCGAGGCGTCTTCGCTGCTGAGTGCGGCGCAGAAAGCGGGCTGCTTCAACTACATCAAGCGGAGACACAGCATCGCCTTGGCCTTCGCCTCGGATATGCCACATGAAGACATACGTGAGCCCAGCAACATCGCCATGCCGGAAGAGGTCGTGGCGGCGGGCAACGGGTCCAACTGGGAGTTCGCCAAGGTCAAGAACGGCGTGCAGTTGTTCCGCTCCAAGCGCTCGCGCTGCGAAGTCCGCGGCGTGACGCAAGTGAACGCGTCCGTCAAGAACGTCATGGCCATTTTGGCGGCCGGCGAAAGCTCCGACGCCTTCGCCGACGCGCAGAAGATCTTGCTGGGCGCCGAGCAAGTGTTAGAAGCACGTGTATTGGCGTCGTGCGCACAGCCCACGAGCTCTCGCTACTTCCACTGCGGCCTCAAGTACCAAGCCATGAAGAATCCGTTCGGCGTAACCCCCCTGGACCTCGTGTATCTCGACTACACGGACGTGAGCGCCACGCCCGACGAGAAGCTGCTGGGCTTCCGCATCCTCGAGTCCATTCGCATCCCCGAGCTCCGTCCAGCGCCCAAGTACGTCCGCGCGTCCATCCGCTGTGAGGTGTATACGGTACGCGAGACAGACGTCCCCGGCGTCGTGGAGGTGACGTTCGCGTCGCATTTGGACCCGAAAAGCAAGTGCTCGTCCAGCAAACGGTCGCACTGGCTGGAGCAGGCGGCCACACGGCTCGGAAACCTGCGTGCCCACGCCGAGAAGGCCAGCTTCGGGCATCACGTGCTGCAGGAAAGCAAAGGCGCGACCCGCAGACGTCGAGCCGTGACCAGCGGCGACAAGGAGAAGCCGCGACGCAACTGCAGCGTGTGCCAACACTCGTTCTCGTTCCTCCGTAAGCGCCACAACTGCCGCCTCTGTGGCGAAACCGTCTGCGGCCGCTGCTGCCGCAAGCTGCCGATGCTGGTGGACTCGGAGACCGCGCGCGTGAAGGTCTGTCTGGGCTGCATCCTTCGCTCGCGCAACAACCCAGACGAGCTGGGGCGCGCCGAGATCGACCAGCCAGCGCGCCGCGGAGAGCTCGCGAACTCCACGTTCATCATCTACGACGAGTGAGAGAGAGATCGCAGCCAGCACTACTGAAGTAAGTTAGTCGGAAGTTTTCACCACCGCCCCGGGTCTTCGAAGCCAGACGCCCATGTAGGATACCATCGCCGAATAAGACAACATCAAGTCGTGTTCGGTACACCCTTTTCTGGTCAAGAACTGTTGGTGCCGCCCTTGTTTTGAGCCAATTTAGACAGCGAATGGCCGCTTGCATGGAGATAGGCACTCGCATTGATACCCCAGAATGCCAAAACACGGTCCCTTGCGTAAATCCTCTTCCTGGAAGACATTCCCACCCCTTCAAGCACTTGGTTGCCGTCCCCATCTCAACAGCCGCAAGTCCGGCCGTGGCCTCGACCAGCTGCTGGAGACGAAGTTGTCGCGTCGCGCCGCGTCCCTCAACATGCGGCAGCAGAGAGGCGGTGCCAGCTTGAGGAGCGCCGCGCTCCGAGCCACAGCGCTGCAGATGGCGCCGGAAACGGCGTATCCGGACGCGCTGGACGTCGTGCTGGACGTGTGCACGTGCATTGTGGCGCTTCTGTTCGGCGCGGCGCTGCTCAAGCTGCTACGCGACTACACGCGGCGGAAAGGCTACATCGAGATCCAGCAGGACGACCGCGGCATGTACTCAAACGTGCTCATGGGCACGACGGACTCCTGGGAAAACGTACAGACAGCCGAGGTGCCAACTGCTGCCGACAGATGATGCGGCAGGCAGAAGCGAGAGATTTCTCGGAGAGAAGGGGAATGCACGGCTAGCCGCTGCTTTGATAACTTAATCCAGGATCCAAGCGACGTGTCGTTATGGGCCTAACGTCATGGCGATTGCCGTCGAAGAGCTGCGCTGTCTTACTTTTCCAGAAGCGCCAGCACTTCATCGGCTATTCGCATACAAGACACGTGGCATTTAGCATCCATCCGATATATATGGATCTAGACGGCCAATAGCGAGACGTACGCGTGCGGTTGATGGCGTCAGCAGCGTAGGGCCATTCGGACGTTGGGTTGCGCTCGAAGTCGAACGCGCGAGTGGCTGCGTTCGATGGCGCCACTCCTGCTGGAACATTCCGAGCGTACGGGTGTCCCGTTCGATTGCTTCTCGACAGTTTGGTCAGGCGTGGCGGGCCGTGACTCACGGGCGTGCGGAACTTGGGGTTTGGAGCGCGGGCCCTTCCTCCCAACGCCCCAGAAGACACCGCACGCGGCGCAAACCCATTCGCCGACGCGTTGCTCGCAGTGTTGGTGGACTGATAGCTGTTGCTTGCCCCAGTACTCGCGGCCGGTGCAGTCTGAGCGGTGGTGATGGGTGTCTCATTGATGATCTCGATCAGAAATCTGCATCCCGCGACGCAACGGACACATCAGGTGAGTAGCTGCTCGTCCAAGTAGTTGCATTAGTGAGCACGAGCAAGAACGCACTTGGCCACCGAGATGTACTCCTCGTCCTTGCGCTCCCAGTCGAACGCGTTCATTTTGGCGTCGTCAATCACTTTCCCTGCTCGACCACACGCCCCAGCAAATGCTCAATGCTACGGCCCATTGACAGCGCAAGAGGCTTTCCATTCTTACCGGCCGGCGGTGCATCGTCGTAAAGCACCAGCTTTCGTGACGCGTAGAGCGTCACAAAGCCGTCGTTCCAGGTCTTCCGCTTCTGCGTCTTGTGCTTCGTGTACATGCACTCGTACAGCGCTTCCGGCGCCGCGCCTAGCAGGTCGCGCAGCTTCGTCATGTTGATCGGAGGCGCAGTTTCCGTACACGCAGGAATCGATCGTACTGTCGTCCACTGCAATAGAAGGCTCCTGAAGGTTAAAGTGATGTGGTCCACCACAAACTAGGCCTGATCTGCATGTCTCTCACGGATCGAGCGCGATGCTGTCGCCGGAAACCTGATTTCGGATCTGAGAACAATATTCGATTTCCGAGGTTATCCACTTCAAGGTGGGCAAGCACATGGCATCTCGATCTCGATCTCGATCTCGAGCCTGGAAACGAGATGCAATTCGCCTCTCTTGCACTCTAATACAGCAGCTCTGCCGAGGAGAGAGGTGTTGGATGGATGCTACGGTAAGGGATGCGTACGTACATTGCGAGCGGATGTGCGGCAAGCGACTTTTTCTCACTGTCCAGCGGTGGATCCGTTGGCTGAAGTTCCGACTCGTTCGAAATTGCCAGCGCAAATACTGCGGCGCGGTGCCGTCGCCGTCATTGGGCCGGTTCGACTAGCACTGTCAAGAAGCTGCAGCTCTCTCCTCTTCTCGGTTTAACAATGGGAATGGGCATGGAGTTGATTTCTGAAGTTTCAGCGAGTTTTGTTCAGTTTTAGTGGCATTAGCCTGGCGGCGAACACCATGACGAACGAAGATATGCGCTGAGTATTCGTCCCACGAACGAACTGGACCGCAGCAACTGCACAGCGTCTTTCTTGACCCTTTTCCGGGAGGATTGCGACCGAATTGCCGTCTTGAGCGTGCACAATTCCACATCATAAGGCTGGCGCGTACCACCATCCAGCTAAGACCTGCTTGGAGAAGCGTGCGCTGCTGCTTCATGTCCGTGTAAACGCCTGTCCTCCAAGCGCATTTCTTGGCGCTTTGCAGGAAGTGTCGCTCTTGCTTTTCCTGCAATTGACTCGTCTTCAGTATACTCCGTCCCGACACGCATCGCTTCCGAGCCAAAAGCTCCAGTAAAAGCTCCTCGTCCTGTAACTTCAAGTTGTATAAAGTCCCAGAGGGGCGCAGGCTTGAATTTGCGAGACCTTCAACATAGAATCGTCACAGTTCCTCCTCCCCATCCACGCAGCGCCGCCTGTTGCTCCATGGGATCTCAAACAGACGCGCTTTCCATGTTTTTGCAGCTCTCTCCAGTGTCTTCGGAGCGACGCCACTTGCATTCACCTGTATTGTGTTTTGCATAGAAACTCAGCATCTCTTTAAAAGATCTGGGTGCTTGGGATATTGACGGACCGCCCGTTGGTCATGCTCATGCAACGCGAAGTTCCTCGGCGCTTTGAAGGCGCAGGCACTCGCGCCATCCACCACTGCGGCCTCATAACGGCCGCACACACTCTGGCAGGTCAGACACGCGCAGCACCCGCTTCCCATACCTGCGACTTTTCGTCCAATCCCGTCCGCTTCATCTTAAAAAACCCGCCAATGATTAGAACTTCAACCTCTTTTCCACCAATCCGCGGCCTGCTTTGGATGGAAGAAAAGAAAAGAAGCGTGCTTGAAGTTGGCCGCCGCATGTCTGGTCTTCTTCCGTTGCGAGCAACCTCATGGGGATTTCCGCCCCCTTCCCGGCCCGAAGCTCCATCTCCGAGAGCTCCCCATTCCCCAAGTTTGCTTCCAGCGCTCAAGTGGTTCCCCTCGATTCAAGCGGCAACCCCTCAGCTCCCAGTCTTCCGTCAGTTTCCAGTTAGAAATGGTCAAGTCCGACGTATACAGTTCGCCGATCGTGTTCTCGCAGCTGGATCTGCGGGTGGGCAAGGTGATCGAGGTCTCGGCGCACCCGAACTCGGAGCGGCACTACGTGGAGAAGGTGGACATCGGCAAGGGCGAGGAGCTGGTGATGGTGATGGAGCACCAGCCCTATTTCTCGGAGGAGGAGCTGCTGGACCGGAAGGTGGTGGTGCTCTGCAACCTCAAGATGGTGAAGGTGGTGCGCACCCGGTCGACGGGCATGCTGCTGTTGGTGTCGAACGACAAGGGCACGGTGGAGCTGCTGGAGCCCAGTCCGGAGGCCGAGATCGGCGAGCGCGTGTACGCCAGCGGCGAGGAGCTCGTGGACCCCGTCACGCCCATCCAGATGAAGAAGAACAAGGTATGGGACACGGTGCACAAGGGCATCAAGACCAACAACAAGTGCGAAGTCATGTACATGGACCGGTACCCGGTTCGCTCACGAGCGGGCCCCATCCGCGTCGAGTCGCTGAAGAAGACGGCCATCTGCAAGTAAGCAGAGGGTCGACATGGCGAGGCCGTCGCTCGGCCTCGAGTCGTTGTATGTGGAAGTGGAGACCCTATTCGAATAGGGCGGTGAGCGGAAACTCTCAGATCTGCGGGAGCGAGCTCAACTCGGCAAGCAAACGAAGAAAACCACCATCATCTCGAATCAGAAATAAACGTATTTGCTTGTGTCCTCAATCTCGAAGCCTGGATGTTAGAGCTTTGGACTCCACTCCTATAGACGCGGCGCGGGCGCGTCCAAGAACTTGCGGGACACGGACAGGGGAATGGGCGCCATGCCCAGCAGCTCGGCGTCTTGGCGCTCGAAGAGGTGGCGGCGGTACGCCTTGAGCAGCGCCTGCATCCCGTCCTGGTCGCTCTCCTTCGCCGTCACGCCCAGATGGATCTCGCGACGACGCTGGTTGTCCTCTTCCAGGTTGAGCACCTCGAAGCACCCCGTGTGGGAGAGCGCTTGGATGTTGTCCGGCAGCTCCACGCGGTAGACCACGATCTCGATCTCCAGCGAGAATTTCCTACCGTAACGTCAGAGCAAGCGGTCAATCAGAAATGGGGATTCCTCGTAGGTGGGGAGGGACGAGCAGGGACGTACTTGACTCGGCAGACGCGGGCGCGGATGCTCACGAGGTTGTCCAGATTGATGGGCAGCTTGAAGTGCACGCGGTTCATGCCGACGGTCACCATGCTGTAGTTCTTGGTGAAGTTCCGGGCACACTGCAGGGCCGCACGATCCTATCAGACATCAACCAGTCAATCAAAAGGCAGCAATTTGCTCATGGAAGCATGGAGAAGACCAGCGTACCATCCAGTCGAGGAGGACGCCGCCGAAGACGTTTCCGTTCTGATTCGCGTGCTTCGGCAGGAAGTTGTTGCGAGTCTCGAGGATCGTGCTCTGGATATCGAGAACACGGGCGGCATGCACTTTACCGGGCAGCGAAGGGATCATGGCGTGCGCTATGGTTCCCATGGCCGCCACCTCGTCCTGCTGCTTGCGCCACTGCGCACTGAGCTCCTTCCGCGCCTGCGCTAGGGCGCGGAGCTTCTCGCAGGCGACAGGTTTTTGCGGATCGAAGAGCTCCGGCAGAGCGCCACCGCCTCCCCCAATGGCCACGAAGGTCACCACGGCGTTGTGCGTGAGCTGGAAGGCATCCGACGCGAAGTCGTGGCGGTAGACGCTGACTTGGCACACGATCGAGGACTTGTTGATGCTCAGTGCGCGGCCTTCAAGGCGGATGAAGTCTCCGTGGAAAACCGGCCGCAGCATGTTGAACGTGTCGAACGCCACCGTCACGACTGTCTGCTGCGCCACCCTGCGCTCCAAACCCACCAGCATGTTAGGTCTCGGCGCTGCCTTCGAGGAAGACAGTCGCGCCCCCCCCGCTTACGTACATCCAGCAGATCTCGGAGACCAGCAGGTCGATCTTCTTCATGATGGGTCCCGAGCCCAGCAGCTTCCCACGCAGCGCTTCGTTCCCCTGGCACACACATCCAGTCAATGTGCGGCAGCAACAGGGAGTCATAGCGAAAGGCGCAAAGCACGAAGGCTGCGTACGATGATGTCCGCATGGGCGCAGCGCGTGTCGGCGCTGGCGATCCGGGAGCGCGCCATGCTGCGTTGGGTGTTGAGTGGGTCGCCCTCTTCTTCGTCGCCCCCCCTGGCTTGTGACAAACTGCCAATGCTGGATGGATGCCCATGTGCGGCGGAGGAGCTCTTGAAGGTCGAGCAGCTTCGCAATGCGAGCGCGTCACGCGCGACGCTCTGAGGTGTGTTGCAAAAGTGGGTGGGCTTTGAGCGTTGTTTCGTTTAACAGGGCGTGAATCTAAACCCACATGTTTGGGACATTCACTCACTCGGTGATAATACCCATAGACACAATGAACGGTGCTTGGGTAGTGGGTTGTTCGATGATGAGGCGAGGCGTTCAATATCAGCAGCGAGGATTCTGCTACCAGCAGCGGCTCATCGGCCAGTAACAGCGCGGGAAACAGAGCTGGTTTGTCGCCTGGGAGCACCGGCGGAAGCAGCCGATCAGCGTCGACCAGTGCCTACGTACGTGTCGTCCTAGGCGACGTATCGCTGCTTCTCCCCCATCGTCGTAGCTCAGCATTTGAGACTTCAGGTTGGGTAGTTGAAGTTCGAGGTCTTCTATTTGAAGTGTCGATGAAGGAGAGACCTCTATTCGAGCGGTACAATATACCGGTATCTGAACAAATGCTTTTATTTTGAGCAGGCTTCTATTTGGTGCGGATTTTGCTGTTTCACAAATCGGGACGACGAACAGGCGGACGCACGGAAGGGAATCACGTTGATCGCGGGAAACGAGCATTTCTTCGCGCGACGATTTCCAGGAGCTCTTGAAGAGTGAAGACCCTCTGAACGAGCTCCAAAGGTTACTTCCTGGATCGCCTGTTGCGCCTTGTCCATTCCGTAGAACCACCTGCCCCACAAAGCTCCGAGCGTTCGCCTCGCGCTTTGTAGGTGCGCAAGAAATGCCAACCATAAATTGTTCCACCCAGATGGATACGAGTTTGCTAAAACACGGCCCCTTCCTTCAACGAAATTCCCTGCTCCGATGTGGTTATTCGAAAACCCGACGCCTCTTTTTCGTAAACTCAAGAGCAGGCAATTTTGATTGAAGCAAGCTTGCGATTTGTAAGGGTCCATCCTGGTTCGGCGGAGATTTTCTTCCACTAAAATAATGAGCATCGGGTTCTGGCAAATGGTAAACCCCCTGCTGACTATCGGGTCCAATGACATGGTGCGGTAGGGTTACGGCAGTCGTGAAAGTGCCAGTTCGCCCTATCGCGCGACTTCCCTGCACTTCCCTTTCTTATCGCCGCGTTTTGCATTTGCAGTGATTTGCACAAGCCAATCCGCTGCAAAGCCAACGCGAGCGGCGACTAAGACGACGCTTCGGTAGGCTTTGGTTCTGAGCGCGTCTCTAATATCTGATGTGCCAGATTGGGAGGCAGATGCTGACGTCCTTGCGGATCTGTGCGTCCAGAAAGCTCGGGTAGATATCGTTAGTGCCTCGCCCGCGACTTCTCCCGCCACGCTGCCGCCCGCGACGTATCGAAATCCCCCCCCGCTCACTCCCCAACGAGCAGCATGTTGGGCCGACGCGTGTGTCTTGCCGCGGTCATCGCCGGTAGGTTTGATTGATATTAGACGTTCTAAATCTGGCGCCATGCTGATTCTTCCCAATGCGTCGCTCTGGAAGCAGTCGCCGTGCAGGTGGCGGCGGCGGAAGCGGCCTCCTCCATCTGCTCCAAGGCGGAGGAGTGCTACGTGAACGGCTCGTCCTCCAAGACCTGCGACCGCACCACTAAGAAGTGCAACCGCTGTCTGGAGGAGATGGAGAGCGACTCTGTCTGGGCCATGATCGGCGCCTACACGGACTACGCCTGCTACAGCTACAACGACGACGACGAGTGTCCGAGCGGCACCACGGAGTGCCCCGCCAGTACGACTCGCGCCTAAGCGGATGTCGTGGCCATCAGTGCGTCGCGGCCTGTGATTAACGCTCTGTTGTCTGTGCGTGTGGATGCAGCGCTGGCCTCTTCCGACAGTGACAGCGGCTCGGACTCGTCCTCGACCTCGGCCAGTGGGTCCGAGAGCGCGAGCTCTTCCAGCAGCGACTCGTCCTCCAAGTCGTCCAAGTCGTCGAGTAGTTCAACCTCCAAGAAGAAAACGACCAGCTCGTCGTCGTCCTCCAGCGGCTCGTCGTCCTCCTCGAAGAAGACGACCACGACCACGAAGAAGCCCACGACCACGTCCGCGCCGTCCTCTTCCAGCAGTGACTCGAGCAGCGGCTCCTCCAATGGCTCGGCAAGCGACTCCTCGAGCTCGTACGTGTCTGCATCTGCCTCTGCCTCGGGAGGAGCCAACGCTACGGAAGCCAGCGCTAACGACAGCTCCTCTGCCGAATCGGACGTGTCTGCCGGCACCGCCAGTGTGAGCACCACGTCGGCTCCGACCACAGCCACGACGACGACGTCCACGACCGCGGACTCGGTGGCGAGCAGCTCCGCCGGCTCGCAGTCGTCCAACACGGCCGCAGCCAGCGACAGCTCGTCCGGCAGTAACCTGGGCATGATCCTGGGGATCGTCGGCGGCTGCGTCGTCGTGGCCGCCGTCGCTGGCTTCGTCGTGTGGAAACGACGCCAGGACGACGACGACTCGGACTCCGAGGACGAGCGCTTCACGCCCGCCAAGCCGGCGCGGGCGATGGCGCCTCCGCCGTCGGCCTCCGCAGCCACGACGGCGTACACCCAGCCCAACTACAGCAACCAGACCTACGGCAACCAGCCCTACGGCAACAACTACCCGTCCAGCCAGACGGCGCAGTACGCGGCGGCTCCGGCGACCGTGACGGTGCCCGCCAGCTACGGCAGTCCGTCGTCCATCGACGCCATGCGCCGCACCGACAGCCTCATCGGCGGGGCGGCGGCACCAGCCAATAACTACCCGGCCTACGAGTTCAACGAAGACCCGAGTCCGGCCAGCAGCGACGGCCACCGCGACGTGTGGGGCAACGAAGTGGGCAGCTACCGCAACAAGCGCACGGCCAGCAACGTGTCCGTGGAGTTCTAGTCGCTCGCCTTCCAGTCCAGTATGTTAACTCCGCAATGCGGAGCCAAAGAGAGAGAGAGAGAGAGAGCGTGTGCTTGTGAGTGAATGGGGCCCTCCCGACTGCGGAAAAGGCCCCAGACCTTGTCAGTTGGCAATCTGCTGCTTGTTACTTGCTTGAGTTGGGCTGGTCTTCATCTGTATCTGCCATCAGCACGGCCTTAGTCGTCCAGCGTGTAAAGAGAGAACGCGAGCTGCGAGCCGAAGCCTGCGGCGAAGCGCAGCGCGTACTTGTGCGGGTAGGCGCCTCCCGGCGCAAGGCGCAGCGGGACGTCCCCCAAGTTCGGGTCGTGGCTCTCGAAGTGCACGACGGGAGGCACGCAGCCACGACGCAGTCCCTCGACCGCCGCCACGTCCTCGAAGGCCACAGACATGGGGTGGCCCGTGAAGCCCTTGGTGTTGGCGACCAGCAGCTTCGGCAGCAGCGCCGGGCCGAACGCCAAGCGCAACGCCGTCACCTCCGTGTAGGCGCAGGAGGCCGTGGGCGACGCGTTGGTGCCCGTCTCGTGGCTGTAGAACACGCCGTTCAGCGCCAGTTCCTCGCGCGTGATGGCGAAGTCGCTCTCCACACGCCGCAGGAACCGCACGAGCTCCGCCGACACGTGTTTGGGCTCCAGAGCCGCCCCGTGGAACGCCGAGTTGCTGAACTGCGTGGCCAGCAGTCGCACCGTCTTCTTGCTCGCGATCGCCGTCGCTGGACGCTCCGCGAAGGCTCGCGGGGACTCGAGCACCATGCCGATGGCTCCGCTGCCCACGATCATCCCGCTGCGTTTCGCATCGAACGGCCGAGCCGCAGCTTCGACGGTGGGCGCGAGGCACGCCGCTCCGAGCACACGGAAGCCTCCGCCGACCAGCGGCATCATGGTCGGCGAACTGGCCGTGTCGCTGGACACCACGACCACGCGCTCGCACTTGCCCGACGCGATCCAGTCCTGCGCCAGGCCCAGGGCTTGCGTGGCACCCGCACACGCCGCGTTCGTCTGCGTGTTGGGGCCTCGAGCGCCCGTGAGCTGCGCCAACTGCGCGTTCGCCAGTACCAGCAGACGGAAGAGGATCTTGCGGTCCATCTCGTAGCCAGCAGTCCCGCTCTTCTTCTCTCCCCCTTCTTGGTAGAAGCGCGAGGTCTCCGACACGGCCGCGTTCATGGTGGGGAACGACGTAGCGTAGATGACGCCCGTGGAGTCGCGGAGAGCGTCTGCAAGCCGCCAGTTCCCGTCGCGGCCGTCCACGAGGCCGGCGTCACGCAGCGCCTCGAGTCCAGCAGCTACCGCCAACTGCGTGGGCTCGTCCATCGAGTGCGCGATCGTCGCGGCAATGCCGTAGTCCTGCTCCAAGTCCACGTTCTTCACCACCGCCGACACCTGGATGCACTTCTCGCGCGTGGACACGGGAGAGCGCGTCACGTTGCCCGTCGCCTTGTCCTTCTGGACCTGGACGATGTTCAACGCCACCATCGCGTCCTTGGCGTCATCGCCGACTTGTTGGATGCAATTCTCGCCTTGTAAGAGCTTCTCGACAGACTGCGGACCTTCAAACGCCTTGGCTTGACCAGGCAGTCCGACGCTCGTCCCAGTGATGTACACGGCGCCTGCGAGTTCCTGCGTCGCCTTACTGACTCGACGCTTCTCCTGCTCTTCGTGTTCAGAGGGCTCTTGTTCCTCGACGCAAGCGTAGAAACGACGCCCCATGGCGTCGATTTCAGTGAGGTAGTAGTCCCCCACAGCAATAGACGCGATCGACTGCGTGAGTTCCGAGCCAGCGTGGGCGCCGTAACTCTTCTGACGCAATGCCATGCGAGCCGTGTACTCCTCCGGCGTCTTCTTGTTGCGATGGCCAAGACGGTTCGTGAGATCCAGCACCTCCGCCATCTTCTCCAGCGAGAACTTGCCCTTCGCTGAGGCTGTTGGCTCTCGAGCCTGCAGCTCAAACATACTGGCGAGACTGCCGGACCCGTACGAGAACAGTAGCACACGAGCTCCCTGTGCTAAATCCTTGGCACGTGCGTCCACCAGCGTCGCCAGGTTCACGTAGACTGCCGCCGTGTAGCAGTTGCCCAGCTGCTGGGACGTCGAGCAGCTCGGTGCCACCATGCGCTTGAAGTCCTCCTTGGCCACTCCTCGCGCCGCCAGATCCAGTTCGCGGTCATTCAACGTCTCGTCCAGCGCCACGCTCTTCCACTTTGCCAGCGACGCGAACTTCGCCTCAGCCGCAGCGTCGCATTGGCGTCGTGAGTCCAAGAACAGCATCCGAGCGAAGGACTTTTGCACCAGCTTGTTGTACGGCGAGTGGAACACGGCAAAGTCCACGGCATTCAGACCGCTCTGCTTGGCGCCAGCAGGCGTCAGCTGGTCGCTCTTCTTGCAGAAAAGCTGGTAGCACTCGTCCAGTGCGTGCAGATAGCACGAGTTCGACAGCTTGCCGTCCACAGTTGGGTACTCGCTGTCCACCTGCGGCTTGTAGAAGTCCCAGACGTGGGCTGCATGCGTGGCTTTGGTACGGCAATCCAGTGCCAGCGGCGCATCTGGACCCACGAGCATCGCGACCGCACCGCAGCCTCCGCTGGGTCGGGCCGGGCCCTTGGCGTATATGGCGAGGTCCGTGGCCACCACGATGGCGAACCGGCCGTCCCAGAACGAGCTGTCCACCCACGCCACGGCATTCAGCAGCGCCGCCGTGCCGCCGTAGCAGGCGTTGATGACCGTGGCGCCGTCCATGTCCGTGTTGTCCTTGAAGAGCTGCATCAGCACCGTCTTGGTGGACTTGCTCTTGTCCACCAGCGACTCCGTGCCCACTTCCAGGCGCCCCACTTGCTCCGTCGAGATGTTGTACTTGCGCAACAGCCGCGAAACGACCGTGAGCGCCAGCGCGTTCACGTCCTCTCGGTCTCCAGGGACCGCCATGCCCAGCTGCCCCAGTCCCAACGTGTACTTGCCCGTGCTCACGCCGTCGAACACCTCCATCTCGCTCTGGTCCACATAGTCCGCGGGGAAATGCACCTCCATGGCCAGGATGCCGACGTTAGCAGGTCGCGAGCTCGTCATGGTTAGCGCAGGATCTCTTCTGTGCGGTGGCGGGTGCGGCGCTGTCTGAGGTGGCCTGTGGTCTCTGCAATGCTGGACCGCGTGCAGGTCCTGCTCCTCCCGTGCCGTGGTGTTGTGCTTCTTGCGCGGTCTCAGGAATGATGGATGGATTGAAAAAGGTGGGATGAAGCAAAGTTGAACCTGATGGAATTGATACCTGTGAAACAAGATTTTGGTCTGGAGCGAAAGTTAAGCGTTCCAGGGTGTTCACATAGTAGGTAACTTGTTATTTATCATATAAAGCCAAACTCATCATTTTACACGATATACTACGAATATTATTTGGCAGGGGGGAAGAGATCGTCGAGCAGGAAACTCCCACTGTGACCCTGTTACACAACGTCCAACCCGCAACCCACATCGTTTCGCCTGTGTTATTGGGTATAAAGACCTGAGGTTGAATTATCCCAAACAGGTGGGGCCTCAAGCCATCACCCTGTTATACAAAACAGCTCTAAACAAGCACCCACTTTTGCAAAGTAGACCCACACCCGTCCACCAACTTCAAGTATGAAGCATGTCAGTTGCAAAGCAAGCTGAGCGCTAGAACGATGGGAAGCAGTAGCGATACGTCGCCCAGGACGACACGTACGTAGGCACTGGTCGACGCTGCTCGGCTGCTTCCGCCGCTGCTCCCAGGCGACAAGCCAGCTCTGCTTCCCGCGCTATTACTGGCCGACGAGCTGCTGGTAGCAGAATCCTCGCTGCTGATACTGAACGCCTGCTTGAGAACGTTCTGCGCTGCCTGGTACCCAATGTACATCACGAAGCCGTACGGGTTCACCGTCCCCTCTTTCATGAGGCTGGCATCACTCACATACACGTTCTGCGTGCCCACGACTTTGAACGACGCGTCAGCACAGCGCGAGGCATCGCTGGCATCGTCCGCTGCTGTATAGCAACTCCCTCCAAAGTGGTGGCTCACGGATCCGGCGTTGTCACTGACCCACTGCGAGATATCCACCCCACTACCCGAAGAACTGCCTAGGAACTTGGATCCCGCGTCGGTCATAGTGGCGATCATCTTCGCGGCGTAAGCTTCCATGGCTGCGACGTCATTCGGCGTGGATAAGTACCACGAGCCATTGACAGCGACGTTGAAGGCGTCTCCGTCCAAGGCGATGGAATCCCGTGACTCAGGATTGTTGATGAGTAGCGCTAGGGTATAGGCTGCATCCGTCTCGTAGTCATCGCCAAACCCATGAGGCAGTACTGTAGTCTGGAATTCGTACTCTCGACCGTCTATCTCCATAGCCTCATAGGCTGTTAGAACAGGTCCGGGGATAGCCCAAGCGCCAGTTTGGTTCTTCACATACTGGGCAATGGCGTCTTTCGGTCGCTTGGTGTTCAGGAACGGCTTCATCCCAGAGTGGGTGAAGGACGCATACACCACTGCAGCATCGAACACCGTCTTGCCAACGGCCTCATTGATCACCCAAGTGGTTTGGTCGCCAATTCCGTCAAATGAACCCTGTGCTTTGAGTGCTGTCAACTGATCTTGAGGTCCAATGCCACTTTGCATGAGCACTTGGGGCGTACTTAACGCGCCTGAAGCCACCATCACTACCCCGCGATCAGTCAACGCCACCTCAGTGGAGATTCCAGACTCGTTCTGGTACACGATGCCCGTGGCTTGACCCTGAGATTGTTGAATGTACAACACCTTGGAGTTCACCAGAAGGTGGAAGTTCTCGCGGTCCTTCATCGCCGAGTAGAAGGTCTTGGCGGGCGAGTCCCGCAGTCCGTCCTTGATAGTGTACGGTGGGTGGCCGAACGTGCCGTTCTTGCTGTTCCTGGCCTCTTTGTCGTTCAGCGTCTTGGAGAGGTATCCGACTGTCTCTAACGCTGAACTGACGATAGTGTACGCTTCCAGGAGGTAGAATTCGCCATCGGCGGACGGGGTCTCGGTGTATTCGAAAAGCTTTTCAATGGCATCGAAGCCTCCATTGACCTCATCGGCACTGAACGGCCAGGTCGCCTTGGTCACGTAGTCGTCTGGCGTGCGGAAATACTGCGCTGCGTGGATGGACGAGCACCCGCCGAGTAGTTTCCCGAGCCAAATGGTCGACAGCTCGATCCAATCCACACGATACGCCTCGTTCTCGCTGTTGTAGATGGTGTTGTCGAACTCGCCCGGGATGTCGAAGAGAGTGAAACCCAGTGACGACGCATAAGACGGCACGTCGGTGCCGCCCGTGACCTGCAGCGACACGTCGCCGGCCTCCAGCAGCAGCACGGAAACGTCCGACTGCCGCGTCAAGAATTCGGCGGCGACCATCCCGCCAGGCCCCGAGCCCACGATGACCACGTCGTACGCATCGCCCAGTGCATGGGGAGTCTGCACAGTGAGCAGGAACAGCAGCAGCAGCGCGCAGAGCCCACAGGGAGCCATGGGAGATCCACTAGCCAGCAGCTCGATGGAGAAATGCGGGAGGTCGGTCGGGTCATGCGTAACCCAAACGTGTACCCAGCTGGATGAAAGGTTACAGCCTTTTGCTTGAGGCCGATGATTGCAGGAAATTCGTTATTGCTGTGAGGTTTCCGCCAATCAAAACATCGAATAGGATGTCGATAGGTACATGCACATAAACAAATCCGGTGCAGAAGTTCCGGCCCCCTAGCCCTCACAATGGGTACACGTTCAACGTTGAACACGTGAATTAATTTCTGGGTCAATCGGATTAAACCCACTGGATTTAACGCGGCGTGTTGTCGACCCACATGGAGAAACCCCCTGGAAGCCAATCCTCAGTAAATCAAGCCTCGCTCGATGCGTGTCGCGGTCTGTAGCTGCTGCCAGCTCGGCCAGCTCGTCTCTCGCACATGCGTCCACTCCACTAACGGTGCACTATATCCTAGTCTACAGCCTGCTATCCATCGCCTCGCCCTTTCAACGGGCGGCGTCTTGACTCGTCAGGCCGCAGTCATCGGCACTTGGTCCCTCAACTGCCGCTTGCCCATGGACATGGCGCGTCGTCGGGCATGCCGCTCCACGTTGAACGGGATGTCGATGGGCGCGTATTCGGACAGCGACGTGTACGTCTGCGCCTGCGAGCCGGGCTTCTCCTGGATGAAGTTCATGAGCAGCGTGGCCACGTCGCTGGACTTGTCGCTCATGACCGCCGCTAGAATCTGATTAAACTGGCCCATGCGGTACTCCACGAGTGCATGTCGCGTCGTGAAGAGTGTGGATACGCCGCCACTAGGCATCGACGGGAGCCACGGCCGTCCTGCGAGGTTGAACTTGACCGAATCCAAGGGAAGCACGACGTCGCTGTTGTAACTTGATACTCCGCCGGGTTTAAAATCCTCAGCCAATGCGGCTGGCGCACTGTTCCGCGCTTCATTCTCGTCCATTTGCTGCTGCGATGTACTATTGCCGCCGTCACTAATCCACGATTCCTTCCGTCGATGCCTCGTGGCTACTCCACGGCCGTCATCTGTGCGTGCCGGCGACCAGAGCGGCGAGGATTCAGGTCGAGCCCGTGCCAATGGATTGCACAGTAAAGACGAGTAGTACAGCCCGAAATCCTCGACGCTGGAGCTGCTCCGTGGGCGTTGTGAAGGCATGCACTTGGCCAGTTCGGCGTGGAATTTCCGGAAATCGTTGTACCGACGTCGCACCACGTAGCCTTCCAGCGGCATCTCCCAGGACCGCACCTCCAGCAGATAGTACACCACCCGATCCGAGCCAAACATGTGGCCCACCACCACCACACTCTCGTACACCATGCCGGACGTACTGTAGATACTCAGACGCGGCTCCGTGGCCACCGAGTCCGAGCGGTATCTGGATATGCCGGCCACAGCGCCTAGCGATCGCTGGCGGGGCGGCAAGCCCGGCGGCCGCGTGGCTTCTCGATGCTCCGGACTTGATCCCTCTTTGGCCGCCGCGTGGCCGACCCGACCCGGCCACGTCAGCTCTCCCCTCATCACACCCACGTCCACCATTCCGCCCGCTCGATCTGTGTGTTCGTTCGTCTGCTGCTGTTGCGCTGGGTCCGTCAACTGCCGGAGAATCGTGAAGTGAGTCGCGTTGATTACCCACCCAGACGGTGCGATGGCTTACGTCCCCCCTCTTCAACTGAGAGCGAGTCAGTCCAACGGCGAGAGGGCGTAAAGTCTGCGCTGCTGTGCCCACGACGCTGCCAACCTCACGAAGAAGCGGAGAATTCGCCTGACGCTTCGGGTGGCGGCGCTATCAATCACCCACAGGCGTCGCGTGGCTCGTCAGTCGCTGGAGACAGGGAGGAGCCTTGGCGGCCACGAATGCACCTGATTTCTGCCTTGATCGACCGACGCGCACGCCGAAATCAATCCAGCAGCTCGAGCCAAAATGCAGGAATGAGAGGCAGCGAGGGAGGCGGAGGAGCACGCGTAACGGCCGGGTCTCTCTCCTCCGGAACAGGCCAATGCGGCTGCCGGCCGCAGCCAGCGTTGAGGCCCGGCACCTTTTCTTTCGGGCGCTCCATCCCCCGCTCCTCCTTCTTTGCATCCGCCGCGTTTTCTCCCTCTCGGCATAGTGAAAGCAAGTGATTGCAGCCGTTCTTCAGCCAAAAAAGGCGCCGGCGGCCGCCAACCCATCTTGCTGGGAAGAGAAGAGGCAAACAAGACCAAGATACGCGGATGCTGCGTTTTGATTGGTGCAGCGGATGCAACGAAGGGGTTTCTGGCCAATCACATTGTGGGTGCTACCGTGCTGGCGAAACTTCAAAACCCAATATTTGGCGAATCGAAGCGCAACTTGGATACATTTCCTCGGTTTGGACAGGGTATGCGATTCTACAGGGGCTCGTCAACATTTCGTCAACTACCTATCGAAGCAACAAAACCTTTTACCTGTCATCGTATCGTTCTCAAATGTTTATGCCACCTCAATCCATCCACTGCTAAAGTCCAACCCCTGCTCTCCAGCATATTCCTACTACATAGCCTCCTTTCCGTGTGCTCTCGTTACGACGTTTCGTCACCGGCGACCATTTCAAAGCGATCCGACACGAATACACATGTGGGCCCGCGCAAGATCGCGATCCTGGCCTGTCTGCCCCTCCAAGCGGCGGCTTGGCGCTGCTTGGAGACAGGAAGCGCCCCGGTCGGATTCGCGACAGCCCCCGCCTTCACTTGAAGCTGCAGTGCGCACGTCGCAGGACTCAACCTGCCACTCGCCACATCTCGTATGACTACCCAACGCTAATTCATGCAGTGGCATTCCTGTTGCTGCAGTTGACATGGCAATGAGTTGGAGGACGTCTGCGTTGTGGTTGATGGAGAGGTTTGATCTCTTCCCACCAACAGAACAAACTCGGAAGACTCGGAGCGTTGGCGCAAGGTGCAGCAAGCTTCGCGGAACGACCAGCACCACATGGTACACTTGATCGATGCGCAATGCGTGGCTGACAAGCATGGCCGTGGTTGCGGTCCTGAAGAAATGGTGCTTAGAGTTGCGTCCAGATTACTCCGTCCCACGTCGTCAACTTGAGTCCTACTGTTCGGTACTGGTAGTTTGGAGTCTTGCTCAGTAGAAGAACGTGTCGCGCGTGGCGTGGCGCTCGAGGCCTCGGAAGCGGTCCTCCTTGCCCACGCGCCAGAGGTAGAAGCTCAAGCCGAGGGTGCTGAGACGACCCTTACTCTCCGCGACGATCTGGTCGCACGCCACGATCCCAGCAGCTCGCAACTCGCATTCCTGCTGGCCTGCAGGCAGCTCTTCACCTCGATTGATCCTCGCCTCCAGCTCGGCATCGTACTGTTAACAGTAGCACAATAATACATCAGTTGATATGACTACGACCAAAGAGAACGATGCAGCATGAGCGAACCTCAAGGACGCCCAGAGCGTGGAGCACACAGGGCAACACCTACGGAGCACACGCAAGCAACCCACTTCCCATTAGTACAAAGACCCAGCCTTTTGGAATGGTGCAAGCAATAAAAACACGCAGCGCTAGCGTACGTTGTCACTGAGCGCAGCGAACTGCTCCATGTCCGTGAATGATAGCGCCGGATTGGTATCCTACAAACAACAACAGAGATGGAAACGTGAGGTTGGTCACAGCGATCTAATCACCACTATCCAACCAACAAAAGATAACATATAGTCACGTATCGTACCTTGAATCGACGGTAGATGGACTCGACAGCCAGTTGAGCGCGCTTGAGGAAGTAAACCTTCTCGCCGTGACACTCGCGGTGGTCGTCGAAGGCTGGGAATGTCGCCACCAACTGCTCCACGAGGTGCACAGCACTGGAGCTTCCCTGCTTCTCCTCTTCGTCACCACTGCCGCCCGATGAGAGATTAGCCAACACGAAGGCTCCGAAGTCTTCCAGCTCGCGCTCGACCAGCTTTTGCCCGCATTCATTCAAGATCTAAAGTGCCAACACAGCGCCAGAAATCACACGAAGTTAATGAATAGCCGGTCTCGCAAATCCAAGAAGTATCTCGGTGCTTTACCTGCAAGATCATCTGAGCCAGGGGCTTGAGGGGTCCCTGTAGCAAGGCAACGCGCAGCAAAAACGCATACAATCACGGCCGTTCGTCAGCATCACAGCGTAGCTGCCGCTTTGGATAATGTGTTGATAGCGGACGCACTGGTTTGGCGATGTAAATGCCCGGAGACAGCTCTTCGTCCCGCTCCAAGGGGATGCTGAAGTAGTTGGCGACCAGGTCCAGACTCAGGCCTTGCATGAACCTGGCGTTGAGTTTGGGCACCGAAATGTACATGCCAAGCAGCCCAAACATCTACACCAAGCGACGCAAGAAAGAGAATGAGAGCAACGATAAGCGGAGCCATGATGGGGTTAAGATAGTGAAGGAGGGATTGCCAGAGCTAGGCATACGATCGTATCATGCGCGCCCTGTTGCCGCACAGCCACCACGATACAACGTAAGTCCCCAGATAACAGCGCAATCCACCGCCAAGCTATCAATTGATCGATGCAGCTTTAAGCGCGTTTGTACTGCTGCAATTCACGGAAACGTACCCGATCAGTGTACTTGTGCAGCTCCTTCCGGAAGCCGCTGCCAAAGTTCAGCAGTCCATGCAGCGCTGTAGTCGTCGCCAAGAAGGAGGAAACGCACTTAGTCCCCACATGACAACGCTAGCAAAGGAATTGGATGAGCGGAAGCCGCAGGACGCACTGAGGAAGTTGATCTCGTCCTGCTGGGTGCGGAAGTTGAGCGGGAACCGCATGGGCACCGTTAGCTCGCCGAACTGCGTCCAGTCCAGCTCCTCCACGAACGCGTGCACCTTCTCAGCGCTCACGCGCACGGAGGAGTCCTCGTGGGCCACTAACGCGGCACAGGACGGGCGCACACGCGCCACCAGGCCGCGGGGAGTCGTTGATGGAGCCATGGATTGATAGAGTGGGTTGACAGATTGATGCAGATTCGTTGGGCAAATGGGGTCACACCATTAAGTTCGCAGTTTCCACGAACACCGTACTTACCACGTTGCGACGCTAAGTACGCAGTCTGTCTTCGACGATGCGAACAGCTCTCGTCAATGGACCGCGGAGCTTCCGGTGCGCCGCCGCTCTCTCTACGATACGTTAGCGTTCATGGGGATGGTACTCGTTGCGTGACCGCGATGTGCATGCATTGTTGCTGGATTTTCGCGTGTCTGGCAGCGTCTGGCGCCCCACAACGGCGATACAAGCGCAGCAAACGCGAGCGAAGATCACGATTCCCCCAGCCAGTTCTGCAGGTGCAGCGCGTCGTCGACGCCTGAAGCCCAAGCTTCCAAAGGACAAGTGCGTGGCAGGAAGCACCGAACTTTGGCCGCTACTGGATGCAGCTGCATTGAGTGACTGGTGCACTCAACCGATACTGCTCTGAGTAGGTTCGTGGCGCTTTCAACCGAGTTCCTGGACCGAGTGCAGGCCGCGATGGAGCCGTTGCACCCGCCGATCAACGAGGAGTTCCAGCTCTTGCGTGAAGACGGTGCGTCTTCCACCCTTTCCTACCTGCCCAGGGTTGCAAGGAGGTCCCCGCTGCTGTTGACATGCAGTTGTCTTGGGCGGAATTGCTCACGCTTGGAATAGAAGGCGGCCTCACCATCCGAGCCAATGCCAAGGACTTCGCGATCGCGGTGGTGCCTTCCAAGCAGCAGCTCCACTTCACGTCTCCGGTACGTTCTCCAAAAGACGGCTGCTGCTTTCTCCCCACCAACAGGACCGTTCAACGTGGTGACTGCTGCTCAGGTCTCTGGTCTGCGCATGTACGAATGGAACGCGCGAACCAAGCGATGGGAAGACGAGGTGCGTCCGACTGCCGTTCGATCGCGGGGTCTCGTTCACGCTTTGGGATGCTATTGTTAAGTCGGCGCTGTTGCATGCGCCTTACCTCGTGCAGACTGACTCGCACGACATTGAAGGTCTGCTCACTCGCGACTTGATGCGCTTCTGCGCCGGCATCCCGCTCTTCTAACTACAGTGGACGTCCATCAGTTTGGGCTGCAAATCCAGTGATTAGCAGCCACGCCACTACCGCAGAATAGCTAGCTACAGGGGCCGGCGTGAGAGAGGAGGGGGTCCGATATTATTAACGACAGCTCAGGCACGCACCCTGGTTCGCGCTAGCTCTTCGCTTTCTTGTTTCTTCGAGTCGCGTCTGCTTTGCAGCAGAGCACGCTTGCTTTCTTCTGCGTTGTGCTGGAACCTGAGCCTATTACTCCAGCGTCTTCAGTAAGCGAAACAGCCCGGCGGCTTCGCGGATCCGACTAAACTCGATACAAAAAGCCTGCACCTCGATGATCAAGTCCTGGATTGAGGCGGAAGCATGCGTCCAAAAGCAACAAGAGCGTTAGTTCCACATGCCAAACCACCAGGTAGAGTGGGTGAGCCGGCGTACCTGAACGTTGATGATCTTGTTGCGGATGAGGGACTGCAGGAAGACGCACACGAGGCGCACGAGCCGGTTCTGCATGTACTTGTCCTTGATGTTCTCGCAGGACGAAATGCAGTTGGAGATGTACAGGTGGATGAACTCCGTGGGAAGGTCCACGGCTGTCGTCAGACGGTTCACGACCTCCATGGAGTGGAGCGACATGTCCATGTTCACCAGCGCCGACAGATACTCCGTGATCTGGTTGGACGACATGAGCTTCAGCAGGCAGTCGATGGCCAGCATCGGGTTGTTCTCCACCAGGTCCGGCAGCCGCTGCGGCGTCAACGAGCAGTGGTACACGAGCTTCGGATCCATCTCCAGCTCTGCCAGCACCTTCTGCTGGAGCGACGGCACGAGCGGCTTCTGGAAGGCGCGCAGCATCAACTCTCGCAGCGCAATGCCATGTGTCGAATCCAGCATCGTGGAGTCCCACAACAGCGTCGGACAGTAGTCAGGGTTCAGCCAAATCAACTCCGTCATCTCGGGCTCTAGGATCGGCGGCGGGAGTCGCATGAACTTGGGCTCAAAGCTCAACAGCGACAGCGAGCCGGCCGCGCTAGCAGCAGCACCAGCCGAGCTGGTACCACTGGATGCGGCTGTACTAGACGCTGCCTCGGCGTCGCTCAGTAAATCCATCTCTTCTAGTGACAGCGCTTCGAAGCATGGCAAGTTGAGCGAGCTCACTTCGTTGGGCGGCACCTGGAGGTTCGCGCCGTTGTTCACGTGCTCCTGCAGATCCAACTCCGTGTCCGTCACCACGTTGCGGATACCCGCGGCGCGGAACTGCGGCACGGACGGCGTGCGCTCCACGTAGCTTTTCCGCAGTGCCTCCACGTCAAACTGCACGGATTGCGACGGGTTCGCGCGGAAGTCGGTCGTCACTTGCTTGGCGCTCTTCTTGCTCGACTAAAACGCACGGAAGACATGCACAGGCGTCAGTCTAACCGCCTTCCTCCCACTCAAACCAAGCGAACGACGTACATCGCGACTGGCAGGCGCAGATGACAGCAAATGGATCAGGAACTTCTTCTCGCACAGGTCGCTGCCTTTCTCCAGTGCTTCCAGGAACACTGGCAGAAACGGGTTCGTCCCCGTCGCTTCATTGCGGTACAGATCGCACAGGAGCGAGAACCCCACGATACGCTACAGTCCCACAAACAACCACAACCGCAAGCAGACGTGAGCTCCTCCGTTAAATCCGAATCCACGGGCCGCGAGAGTACGAGCGCTGCTGGAACCTGCGAGCTGGTGAGCAGATTGTCCTGTAGTAGGATGCAGATGGTGCAGCCCACTTTGAAGTGGTCGTTCTTGGTGAAAGTGCGCAGGAACACGCTCGCGACCTGTTCCAGCGGCTTGTCGTCCTCCTACACACGCAACAAGAGCATTCGCTGTCAGAACGCCCCTCTCTCATTCAGGTGATCCACACAAAGACCCCGCGCTCCCCGTCTCTTCCACTCAGCGTCGAAAGCGATGACCGCCACTCCACGCGAAGGAATGCTGCAATTTTTTCCATACAAATCGCCGTTGCGGGGGGCAATAATCGACCGCTGCGGCAACGACGAAGACACACACGGAGAAGCCAGCGAAAGCGCCTCCATACGCACATTGAGGATGGCCAGCAGCGGCCGCAGTTCTCGGATCTCCAGCATCGTGGTGAGGCCAGGCGGGCGAGGGGGAGGAAAGGATGTCGGAGGCTTCTCTTCTGCGTTGGTGGGCGCTTCCGAATTGTGTTCCGCCTGTTGCATGACGGTGACCATCACTCCGAGCCAGCCAAACGGGAGGAGGCGGGGATCAACCAGTAAGTGCGTATCCTTCCATGCGAACCTAACTACCTGAGAAAACGCATTTCGTGCAAAACTGGGTATAAGCGTAAGCCTACGTTACAGCATGAATTATGCTGCGGGGTTTCGCTGATGCTCTCATTGCGTGGATGGCAATGGATGCTGCTGCTCTTCTCATGGCGCGGTCGTCCATGGGTCTGGGTGAAGGCAATTGCTTGCCTCTTGGGAGTAAATAAGTCTCAGTCGATGGAGTTGTATGCGATGCTCAGCAACGCATTGGCGAAACTGGGTCGTACTCGCCACGACCAGGGTAGGTGTCAGGCTTGTCTTCCAGGCTTCGGCTGGGAAAGTCAAGTCGCGATTTTGGTGGTGGCGTTGCTTGCACTTTTCGCTGTGCGTGGACAGCAGACCCGGAGCTTGCGCTCGATCCTGCAGTCTCTCGCATCATTTTCCTCGCTTGGCGGAGGAGGTAGCCCTTGCGGTTGTGCTCCTTCTTCTCGACAGGCGGAGCCGGGAACCCCTTGGGTTGTCCTGAAATCAAATGTCAACAGGTTAGCAGCAAGTATCTGTCCAAGAGTGAGATGAATCCTGCAGTTGCCCACCTGGTTGTCTGCGAATACTTTGCTCGGGAGTAGGGAGCAGTGGCACCGTCGGTGCGGTTACCATATCCACATGGGCAACAGCAGACCAGTCGAACGCTCCTTGAACTCGTCTTAGATGGTCGCCTTGATGCTGTCGACAGTCACGGTCAGTCTCAATCTCGGGCGTCTGGAGTCGTTCATCCAGTGGACGGAGAGGTGTCATCGAGACAGGTGGCTGCTGCTTTTCCTCGCTATCCTCTTCTCCCAACACGGTAACTGGATACGGCGGCAGAAATGGCGAGCCACTGAGTGAGGTTTCCCACGTCGGAGGTAGCCTTCTCGGCCCCGTTGGTGTAATAGCAGCACTGCCGTTTGTCACGCCAGTATGAGCGTACACTCCCAGACTCTCCTCATCAACGGAGGTTCCGAAATGCGCGAGTGGGAAACGGTTGTATCCGCACCACATCTCAGTCGAGCCTCGGGCTTCCGACCCGGGTCCAGGATGCACTTGCATCAACCCGGACGGCAGCATCACCACATGTGGGTAGTACGGACTCCAGATGTCCGGGTTCGCGGTACTCATCGTGGGCATCGCATCTACACCAGTGTGCGCGGGCAGCGGCTTGAGACCGTGCATGACGAAGCCCACGGTCTCCGGACGCGGCCACCGCACTTCTCCGGTGTAACTATGCAGATAGTACACCAGGTTGCGCTGTCGGTCGTGGAACAACTGCCAGCCAAAGCTTTTGCCTGCATCCGCTGCACTGTAACGCAGGAGAGCACTCGTGTTAACACGCAACCAAGATTTCAACCGGGTCGGACAAGTCATGTGATAGCGGGGCTCATAGTGGGCGGAGGAAGACCGGAGAGCCACCGCCGCTGCGCACACGTATCCGGCACTATTTCCATCACTCCGTACCCGGATTGCGGTAGTGTGGGCTCTCTTCCCGCCGCCTCCGCGCGCTCTTCCATTCTCTGTGTCGTCCTTTTCGGTCGCTTCTTCTTGTTTGCGGACGCGGTTCCGCAAAAGGCAACAAAGGAAATGGCGTGTCCTTCATTCGCAAGTTGAAGTGGCTGAGCGTACCGTTGTGTTTAAAACATCGCTCTGTAAAATGCTGTTTCGCTCAAAATTCGAACGTGAGTACCGGTAAGGCGTATCTTACCGGTATTTTCGGACGCGAAAGGTCGCTCGACACCAACACGACACCAACACAACACCATGTCGACGTCGTCCTTGATCATAGCGGCGCTACCCGTGACGTCCGAACCGGTTGTCGACAACACCCTTGCTGGCAGCAACACAAGTCGGCCGAGTTCCGGCGGTGGCAGCCACGAGGAGCCTGCAGTTGCCATAGCGATCCCAAGAGAGGGAGCTGACGACTTGGTGGGAACAGTGACATTGGCCGATCGATCGACGTATCATGGGGAAGTCAACGCTGGTACGTTGGGTAGTGGCGTTTTGTATACGCATAGCGCATAATAACACCACTTGATGGGTTTGTGCGTATTGGTTGGCAGATGGCGTTCCAAATGGCGCTGGTGTGTTCCTATCTGTCTTCGGAAGCACATACACTGGCGCAATAAAGGATGGCAAGAAGCACGGTATGGGCGTGGAGCTGCACCCCAATGGCTCGACCTACTCCGGAGAGTTTTGCGCTGGCGTGGCGAGTGGATATGGTGTTTACGTCGGTGCATGTGCCGACGAGTACGTTGGACAATGGGAAAATGGTGCACGACATGGCGTGGGCATTAATGTCGATGCGGACGCAGTCATGAACGTCATACGCTTCAATATGGACGAACCAGTTATCCAGGATGTCGAAGAAGATGCTGACGCGTCGGATCTCTCGTGGGAAGAAGACGTTCAGGTCCACGTTCTCCGTGCTGTACTAGCCGAGAAGGAAGCGGTCCATAACCAAGAGTCGGCTAGGCAGCGGCATATCGAAGCAGTGCTCCAGGAAATGACCACCATAGGTACGAGTCTGGCCCTTCCAGACCCCTGGCTGCTTCGTTATTGAGTGGTCCACCCCGTCTGCTACGAGTTATCATATGCATTGCCTGTCTGCTCCTTGTAATCAGGTTCGGAGACGTTCAATACTCCCGAAGAAATCCTTGCTTTCGAGTCGAAGGAACAACTAGAACTCGCTGACTTTATCAGCGACCAGAGTAAACAGATTCGAGACGTGAATGCCGAGGCCGGTGAGTTCAAGTTTGCGGAGGCGCAACTCATTCAGCGCCAGAAAGAGCTTCGAGCCGAGATCGCTTCCCGAAGGAAAGAGTTGGATTGTGTGGCGAAATACATAGCACTGGCCGAGACACGAGCCGCCCAAGTTCAGGAGGCAGAGCACACGCTGACCACATTACAACGGCAACTGGATCTGCGTCATCGTCCTGCCGACGCATTAGTAAGCGAGCGCGAGCCTGGGAACTCCGCGGCTGCAAGTTCAGCAAGCGGCGACGAAGCTCAATGAGCACAATGCTATTTTAACCAATGAAGCGTCTGGATTCTGAATTTCACCCAATGTGATGGGGAATAAGTTCGGCAGACGAAACCCAAAGTCCGGTGCTGGAGAAACGGACAAAAGACCCAGTTCCTTCATCTCCATTCGCCATTTCGACGAAAGGGTCCAAAGCAGTCGAAGCAACTAGGCGGCGGACTATATTGCAGCGGCTCTAGGCCTCCAAGACGTCGGCCGCGCCGTCTCCAAGTAGAGGAAGGCCATGAAAATGATCCAGGAGCGACTCGCCGTGCTCAGCATGAACGTACGTGTCGATTGGGTGCTGCAAAGGCGAGCAACAACGTTGGGCATATGGATGCACTTGCCTCATTTGTTTCTCTCTTTGATCGTGACTATCAGATCTTCTGTCGACCGGAGGGCATCCACAGCGGCCATTGGTTCCAGTCCGGAGATCACAAGGATCTGCGCGTGGCGCTGCTACTACGCAAAATCGCGCACTTCGACGTGGTGATCCTGCAGGAGATGTTCGAAGTTGGGCCTCGACAGAAGCGTTTCGTGCGCGCGGCGTACAACATGGGCTTCCACTATCATTGCGGCTCCGTGTGGCCTCGACTGCTGGATCCGTATCTCATTGATGGCGGATTGCTGATCCTCAGCCGCTTCCCCATCGTGGAACGCGACCAACTCGCGTTCTCACAGGGCTCCGGCAGCGACGGCATCTGCGCCAAAGGAGTGCTTTACGCACGCATCCAGTTGTCCCCGGACCTCTCCGACTCGCTGCACGTGTTCACCACGCATACACAGGCTGGGGACCACCGGAAGGAATACGGTATTCGACATGCTCAGCTGCAGGAGATGCATCGCTTCGTAGCGCGCACGATCCGCGAAGATCCTGGTGTGCCTGTCCTTATCACGGGGGACTTTAATCTGGACGCCAGGCATAATCTGGTGCATGACACCCGCTCAGGGGCGCCTATATCCTCGCGTTGCCGTGAGAGTGACGTCTATCAACAGCTTGTAGGGGATTTCGAACGGGTTATACGTCAAGCTCGACTGGATACGGCCCGGGAGGGTGGGGAGAAAGACAGCAAGAAGGGGGTTCCAGTGGTGATTGACCTCATGAAGCGCTGCGATGGCAGTAAACTGGGGGAGGAGTTGCATCCGATCACGAATGGCGATGGCCACGCCACGCTGGTGCATACTACTGACCCACTTTCGCCCGAGAAGGACGGGAAATGCATCGACTACATGTTCTTCTTCCCGGGGGAAGGCGACCAGTCCGCTCTGACTGCATCAAGCTCTACCGCCAGCTCAGACAGCACGAAAGGCGATGACGGCGACGACGTGGCAAGTTTCGACTCACCAGTCTCGCCTCGCTTTCGCTTGACGCTCGTGGACGAAGGCACGCAGGTGGACCAGTGCAATGTGGACGAACTCACTGAGGAGAGCGACTCGGAAGAGTTCGAGGACGACGACGAGGACTCCGACCACCAGCAACGCCGTCATCCACGACATCCTCGACCTTCTCGACTGCCCATCACGAACTTGTCCGATCATTACGCGCTTCGCGCCGAGTTCGTGCTTGAAACGTCCCGTGTGACGCGTCCGGATGGCCGGCCAGTCGATCAGAGCGAGTCACTGGCGTCGCTGCTGCAGCTCTATTTCCCGCAACACGCGTTCAAGCAGCAGCCACGGAGACTGTGGAAGTGGAAGCTCGCCATTGCGTTGATCGCAATCGTCGCGGCCGCCGGTGGCGTCGCTCTGACACTCGCACAAGCAGTACTGGCCGCCGTCATTTGACGAGGAAGGAGAGCGCAATAGCTTCATCCGATAGAGAGGCCGATCTATGCTAGAGCTAGCGTTGTGACCACATGAAGCTGGTCATATCGCTAAATCTGGAGCAAAACACATACCGAGAGAGCGTTTAAAGACTTGACGGGTTGCTTGCTACTTGGTGCTTGCTTGGCTGCAGACTGGGGCTCTCCGAATTAACTCGGGAATGTCCATATCTGCAACGATAACGTATCGACCCATCCAATCGATGGGCGATGTCTCTCTTCTCCCTTCCACCTGCCTGCTTCGAAATCCTCCACTGCGTTGCAAATACCTTTGCATCGATGACGGCGGAGGAGGATCTGGCGGCGAGGCGTCTACTTAGTTAAAGGACTTCTCGAAGTACGCGATCAGGTGCTGCGCGACCGCGAAGGAGAAGACGAGCTTGGGGCCGACGACCGACAGCTTGGGGATGAGGCCCTTGAACAGCGCACCCGGGCCTTCGGTCTTGAGCAGGTTGCGAACCACCGACATGCCGCTCTCGGGCGAGTCGAACGGCCGCGACTGCACGCGCGTCTTGATCACATCCAGCGGTTGCGCCACTGCAGAATTCAAGTGCAAAGTTCCCAAATACAAACACACAGCAAGTTAGACACAATGCAACGCAACACAATGCAAAGCAGCGCCATGCAACGCAAAGCCAACTGCAAATATAAACATAGGGGAAACGTACCGATGATGCTAGCGGAGGCGCCCGAGATGGAGGCCACGAAGTTCTGGAAGAAGGTGGCGCTGTTGAAGTCCTCCAGCTGGAAGAAGTACTCCTTGGCGAACGCCGAGCCGCCGAAGAGCGCGAAGGAGCCGGGCGCGTTGCGCGCCGCCGTCCAGCCGGCGCCGCGGTAGAGCGCCATGCCCTCGGTCTTGAAGATCTTGACCACGCCCTGGCCGGCGATGGCGGCCGGGTTGGTCTGGGCGCGGATCTTGAGCACGTCCAGCGGCAGCAGCGCGATCTCGCCCACGCCGATCATGCTGCCGGCCGTGGCGTGCATCATGGTCTTGGCGTTCCGCTCGCCGAACGTGGACTGGAAGTACGACGAGTAGTTCTTGGTGATGTAGTCCTTCACCACGGGCTGGCCGCCGAACTTGTAGATACGCTGAGAGACCTTGTAGCCCGCCGCGAAGCCCAGACCTGGGAACAGCGACCGGTACCGCGCCAGCGCCGGCTGCTCGTACGCGTCGCGGAAGATCACCTTGGAGAAGCCCGACACGCCCGACACCTACAGAATCACGCATGAAAGTCGGGGTATTAGAGCCCTTCAAAATCCGAGAGCGCCGCTAAAACTGAAGCTAAACGTACGTTCTCCTTGCTAGTCATGAGGCGCTTGGCGATCGTGTCCACTGGGTGGAAGATCATGAGCTCGAACAGCCCCGAGCACGTGGAGCCCAGCAGCCGCGCCGCCACGGTGCCGCCCGAGACGCCCTTGTTATCGCTTTGGGCCACCATGATCTGTCGGACGTCGGCTCTGCTTCTCTAGAACGGAGGAAGTGCGAGAATGCTGAGGACCGTCAAGCGGGTGGAGCAGGCGGAAAGCGGTGGGTGGAGGGCGCTTGTTTGACGTGACAATCGTGGCGAAAGGGATATGCGGCCTCTTTCGGAATCTGCAAGCTGATTTCTGAGCCTTTAGATACTTATGCTCGTCATATTGGATAATCTGGGTGTCAGTCAGGAGACGTCAAAACGAGTTCCTGATTTAGCAACGCGTCAAACTTGAATTACTTGCTATATATATCAAAACGGATTTGGATAAATATATCGAAATGAAGAGGTTTTCCGGTACGGTATCTGAGGGGTGATTGGCGCGATGTCTTTGGGTGAAGCAAAGCGTGACGACGTTCTGCTGGCATGTTGAAGTAAAAAACAGCAGAGGAAGGAAATCCGCTGAATTGCAATTGAATCGCGAATTGAATCGACAGCACCCATCACCACCGAGTCATTCCCGCACCGCTATCGCATCAGTTGCAACGAAGATGCAACATTCAAGCAACATGACTGAGCTGTCGGCACCGCCAACTGCAACGTACGTAGAGACTTGATACGCATTTTGCAAGCAGCATGTTCGCAAGGAGCGCCTTGCGCAGTGTCCAATTTGCGGGCTATTCCGCACGCATCCTTTGCGGAAGCGAGGAAGCAGGCTTGCGTCATGTTTGTGCTTTTGCAAAGTTGGGGGAAGTACCCGCGGCGGTGCAACGAGTGCGCTCAAAGTGCAAATCCCTGGACTGTTGCCGATGTTCGGTTCGCACTCTCATTGGCTTTGTCGTTAACGCTGTTTTTGCATTCCTGTTGCTTTGGCGCCGACATATACATGCAGCACTTCCATTGCGGCGAGTTGCAGTCGGTAAAGCCACCGCATTGATGTACTGATTGGTGAGGGCTGCTTGCGTGGCGCGGCTTCAACGTGGGGGAGAAGTGCCGCGGCGTCGCCGGCTTCCTGCACGACCGGCGGAGCTCTGCTCGGATTTGCCACCAAGCCGCCCAGCTCCAAAGGCTTGCTTCCGCTCCATTAAACACGCGACGCCCAAGCAGGAGCATCGTGAGTACCCAGCAGAGCTCGAGCATGCATGGCTTTCTGCAGGACTTGTGCGTGTGTTTGTGCTGCTTCAAATCCTTTCGTGCACCTGAGTATCGTAGCAGGCACGTGGGCGTCGGTGACTTTCCCGCTCAGCGCTTGTGCATGAGGCTTTACAATCCCCTACGACGTGGCATAATGTCCATACTGCCATGAGGGGGCCATTTCGCATAAGCTCACCTTCTATTGAGAACTTTGTTAGGATCCCTCAACGTAATACTTGCAAGAACCCTCCACCGATCTAGGCGGTTGCTCTAGTCATCTCGCCATGCACTGCACAGAAGCCCGTCACTTTTTCGATTGGCGAGCAGCTTCTTCGTCCATTTGCTTGAACTGTTCGAGGCGCGCCATGGTCTTCTCGTGCAGCTGGCGCTGCAAGTCCTCTACTTCGTCGAAGCGGGTGGCCAGCGCCGCCGCCAGCTCCTTTTGTTTCTCGCGACGGTAGGCTTCCGGTTCCTGGCTGTCATACGCTGGCATCGAAGAGAACCTAGCCTCGGACTGGTCCGGCAGCAGCACCACATCCGAGCCATCCACCTCCACGCGGAGCTCATCCAAGCCCTGCAATGCAAACAAAACGCAATGAAACCTCAGTCAACGTGAAAAGGCAGACTGCCACCACCGACGAGCAGAGCAAAACTCAAAGAAGCACAACGCACTCTCAGAGCCTTCCGCGAGGAGATGGGGCCTTGCAAGCAAATGCCCGTTTCGGGGTCAAAGAAGGCGGCGTGCGCTTTGCAATGGATGAATCCTTCGCAGAAGAAGTCGCTGTCGTCGAGGTCCAGCTCCAGCAGCGCATGCGGACACCTGTCCGATGCCACAACCCCGTCCGATATCAAACCCACCGTGAAGCGGTCGCTCCAGCCTGCATCTGTATGGCAATACTGACATACTGGCAGCACAAAGGGGATGTTCACCTACCTGTTGATGAAGGCACGGGGCTCGTTGGTCTTCTCATTGAAGAACACGAAACCTGTAGCCAGTAGGTCGCGACGTCGACGCGGCGATTTCGACTTTGCCGTCTTTGTTGCTGCCGCTGGCTCAGCTTCCGGTGGTGGCGGAAGGTGCAGTGGGAACTTGAGCCCCTTGCCCTCGAGCCCCCGCAGCTCCTGTAGCGAGCAGAGCACGCGACGTGCTGCTGTCGTCGAGAGCGCTCGGCCGCTGCCGCTCCTCCCCACGAGCCACAGCTTTGCTAGTCGCATGGCACTTCGGTGAATGGCGCGTAATTCAGACATAATCACGTTTTATCGTCGTACGATTGAATAAAAACAGAACAAAGTCCTCGAGAACGATGTGGATTGGATAATATACCTCAAGAAGTATTTTGACGATAAGGATCAGTTTGTTTTGCAAGGTTTATGAAACGTAATAAGACAGTAGAGTTCAACGACAACATTTCATTTAAAGGGTCTAGCCCAGTGTCTTCAGAACTGCTACGACGAGCTGGTTGGGGTAGCTCTCAGTGTGGCACGGCACTAAACAACAAGGAACACGACTTGACGGTCGTCTAAAGGCGAACGCCACCCATCAGCATCTAGTGGCGACGAGCGCGAGTCTTGCACGATGAGGTCGACGTGGATGGGGCAGAGGTAGTTGTCGCCGGAGCCGGAGCCGTGGTGGTGGCAGTGTCGGTGTCGGTGTCGACGTCGGTGGCAGCGGAGTCATCATCAGTCTCCGTAGCATCCGAGGCGTCCTCATCGGCCTCTGAGGCGGAATCGTCAGCTTCATCGGCTTCCGAGGCAGTCGACGTGGACGGAGCGGTGGTCGTGGTGGTGGAGGTGGACGGAGCCGTGGTCGTGGTGGTCGATGTGGACGGTGCGGTGGTCGACGTGGATGGAGCAGTGGTCGTCGTGGTCGACGTGGACGGAGCAGTGGTCGTCGTAGTCGACGTGGACGGAGCCGTGGTCGTCGTGGTGGAGGTGGCGCTGCTCGAATCCGTGCTCACGCCATCGACCGTCGAGCCGATGTCACCGAAGCGGATGTTGCTGAAGACAACCGTCGCATCTGGCTGCGCCGCAATGACGTCAGCCGGAACGCCCGAGGTCGTGGCACACGTGCCACGCGAGACGCCGGGCTCCGAGGCATCAGAGGCCACCGGGTAGTCCGAGTCCAGCCACAGGCAGTTGGCCGCATTGTCCGTCCACAGACTCATGGTCAGCACCATACCGCGCTTCATGGCCAGACCGATCTGCTCAAGGCCGCCCTTGGCCTTGTGGTCGTCCTCATCACCGAACTCCGTCTTCGCAGCCGAGCATTGGTCATCCGTCAATGAGTTCATGTCTGTGAGACCGGTCCATGACGCGTACGGCATCTCGTGGCTCACACCGTCCTGCACGTAGAAGCGCGTGATCTCACTCAACGAGCCATCAGCAGTGCCGTCGTCCGTGATGAAGCGCGTCACCACCGTGAATTCCTTGGAGGTATCGATCGTGAAGTCCGAGCCAGGGCCGAAGAACGTCTTGTTGCCCATACGGTATGGGTTGAAATCGCAACCATCCTTGTCACACACACCATCGTAGCGGGAGTCGCCGGAGCCGCACTCCGTCGCGCTCTCGCAACGGTACGAGCCGCCGGCAGTCGAGCTGACCGAGCACGGGTGCGAAGTGTACGCGTTACTGATGCTGTTGGCTTCCCAGATGTCCATCTCAGCACAGCACGAGCCGTAATTCCCCGTGCCCGAGTTGCTGTCTGTCGCACTCGCCGTCCAGTTCAAAACATTGGCCTCGCCGCTGATGAACTTCAGGTCCTGCGGGCACTGCGCGTCACAGTAGCCCGTGCCGTACTTGGCGCCGGCGGCGTTGCCCGTGAAGCGGCTCATGCCGCCGTCCGTGTCCATGTCCACGAAGTAGAGAG